>RJWM01002385.1:0-130348 GCA_004363535.1 Dasyprocta punctata
CTGTGGGAGGCATTGTCATGCATTTGGGTCTCTAGTGGGACTCTTGCATGATATTGCTGTGGGATCCAGGCCCTCGGCTATCCTGGGTCTTAGTGTTGTGGACAGATTTTCCTGCACCGTCTTGTGTTTAACTTTGGGTGATTATTATAAAACAGTATTACAAACCCTGTGTCCTGTATGTAGTTGTTCTCCCTGTAACTCCTGACTACAACAAGGAGTTTCTTACAACCAAAACTTTAACTATACATCTCATTATGTCTGCTGTACAAACAGTAATAGCCACTCTTGGTTCTTAGAATGGTAAGTTGGCTTTATCATTGCAGAGGAGTGAAGTAACACCGACTTGATGTCTTATGAAACAGAAATGTATTTCTCACAGTTCTGGATGCTGAAGTCCAAAATCAAGATGACAGCATGGTCAGTCTTGTTGAAGGTCTTTTCCTTGATTGCAAATTGCTGACTCTGGATTTCCTGCTGTATTCCCATTTGTTGAAAAGTGAGAAAAAAATTCTCTTGGGTCTCTTTTATATTCATATCCATGAGGGCTCCATTCTCATGACCTAATTTACCTGGGGGATATTTACCATCACACTGGGAGTTAAAATTTCAAAATATGAATTTGGGAGCGAGTGACAAATTCAAACCACTGCATGAGTGTTCTATGGTTCTACTACTAAGCAGCTCCAAGTGGACAAAAATATCTAAGGTCATCAGGTTAGATGAAAGTATAAAAAAATGCACAATTATTTTGTATTAGTAGTGTTAAGAAAAACAAAATATACTATTTGGTTTTCTAATTTTCCATTTTTTTCCCATTTCTGTATTTGTGTAACTTTCTATTAAGGTCACAAAATAAACTTACCTAGACAAAAGTGGGCAAAACATTACTTGCCCCCAGACGATAATTGTAATTTGCTCAGGCAAACTCCAGGATGCTAATACTTAGAAAAATCTCTGCGAAAGTTATCAGAAATTTTGATCACTGTCCATCTGAAGTCTTGCATTTTGTAAATATCATTGTTGGTACTATCTGATATCTTGAGCCATGAAGGAAGAGCCTTGAAATGTATACCCATTAATTCCTTGTTATGTTACAAATCTGCCAATACTGGGAATATAACTACCTAAAGCAAAATTAGTACAGAAGCAAGTTTTTAATTCTATTCAGAACTATTTAGCCAGTTACTTCTGGACTTACACAGGCCAATCTAATATATTCAGAACTATTTAGCCAGTTACTTCTGTACTTACACAGGCAAATCTAATATATATTAATTTGTTTTAAATGTTACATACACTGACAATATATATTAATAGCTTATAATTTTCCTGAAAAAAAGCACATTCAGATATTAAACTGACCATTAGTTTTCAAATACTCATGAGTAATTAACCACTGGAAGCATATGCTAACTCTAGGCACGTTTTCCAAAATGGGGTATCATCAGCAATTTAAAAATATTACATTGTCATTATAGTTAGAAAATAGTAATAAAAGAAATGGTAACGTTAAAACATTACACATGTAGAAATGATAATCAACTAGAGTAGACAACTCCTTTTCTGTACTTGGTTCTTCCACTACCAACAACGAAGGCTACAGTATCCACCTTCAACCTTTTCCACCCTTGTTAAGAAAACTGGCTACTCACTGTTATCCTAGACGTACATTTTTAAGAAGGTCAGAAGGCAGGTTAAACTTGTGCATATGAAGTTTTTCTTTCACAGAATACTAACAAGGTGTATTAACTTTGGTTTTACTGAACGTAATACTTTTGTCAGCTTCTATGTGTCAGGCACTAGGCTAAGTACCTACATACAATAAATAACATGACTGACACAAAATTTTGAAACATAAATACTGCTACAAACTATTTTAAAACTACAAAACAGGCCTGGGAATGTTAGCCAGAGTACTAGCCAAGCATGAAGTCATGAGTTTGATCCTAGAAACACACACACACACAAAAAAAACTATAAAGCTGAGACTGAAGAGATTTCTCATTACTGATAAATCAGTGAGAGTAGGAGTTCATACCCCCAAATTTCAACAACTACAAAATAATGTTTTTTTCACTGTATCTCATTATTTCTAGTGGTGTATTTGACTTTACTTAAGCTTGCTGCATAAGTATGAGCTGGAATAGATGATATGCACAGATACATTCAGAAACAAAACTACTTACATAATGTTCTTGATTGACAAATTATACTGTAAATGTAATTAATTATATCATGTCAGTATTTTGTAATAAATTAGAATATTAGTTTTTGCTAGTTTTTCCAATTAAATAATTTAGATGCATATGTAGTACTAAAATGAATAATTCATCCTTATTCAAATGATCTCTCAAGATTAAAGACTTTCGGAAGTCTCAAGTTTTCTGATCACATATTCCTAAAACAGTCAAATATTTGAGAATACATTGAAAATATATAAGCATCATTCATTTATTAGCTATATTTAAGTATTACTACAACAAAACAAAAATGAGGTAAAATAAAATGAAAAAGTTTTAATATTTGTTTCCATACCTCAATAAACATTTCTATATACCCTCCAACGTGTGCTTACAACACTCTGGACAACTCTGTCATAGAAAACAGCTTCGCACTTAACACAGGAAACAGATTTCTATCCATTCCAAAAATTTGATAGTATCTATTTTTTGAAAGACCAGAAATTTTAAAATGAGCTATTACAAAGGACCTTGCTCTATTATTCAAGAACCTGGAGTAGGCAGGTCTTCAAAACATAGTAGTTACCGCCTTTAATCCCAGCACTCGGGAGGCTGAGGTAGGAGGAACATTGTGAGTTCAAGGCCTGCTTGGGCTACAAGCAAGCGCAAGGCTGGCCTGAGCTACACAGTGCAACCCTGCCTCAAAAAACTAGGGCCGGGAGTTTGGCTCAATGGCATAAGTGCCTGTCTGGCAGGTGTGAGACTGTAAGTTCAATCCCCGGTGCTGCAAAAAAAAAAAAAAATAGTAGTTACAATCAAATGTATGCCACTTCATCTTATCTGGAAAACTAGATTCAGAACAATAAGTACTTGAGTTAAAAAAAAAAGGCAAGGTAACATTTTGATTCTGAAACATTAAATTGTATGTGAAAATAGGAGACAAAAATCATTTATCCAAAATATCTTCAATTTGTACGCTTATAGATGAATTCAGTGAAATGTATGGAAAGGAAAATTACTTAAAAAGTGAGAAACTGAATTTTATGGTTTGACAAATCAAAAATAATACAGACATGCACCACCTAACGATTGGGATACCTGACAAATGCATACCCAGAGGTCACTGCATTGTGTGCAAACATTACAGTGTACTTAAATGAATATTAGATGGCATAGGTCAATCATTAGACATGGGCTTTTGACAGAATGAAGTGATTTGACAAACAACGTATGAGGCTGCTGCAAGTATAACATGACATATAATTTTTTATAAATATTCATATACTGAAAAATAATAGTAAAATACATGAACCTGTAACATTGTTGCTTATTATCAAATACTATGAAATGTGTATAATTGTGCTATACTTTTATATGATGCTGCTAGTACATCTGTTTACACCATCACAATCATGTGCCTAACGCATTGTGCGATGACAACACAATGGCTAGGATGTCACTGGGTGATAGGACTATTTTTGACTTAGTTATAATCTTATAGGGCCACCACCACCATACATATGAAGTCTGTCACTGACCAAAATGTTGTATGGCATATGTCTACAACTGCAAACAAAAATTTATTTTTTTAAGTTTTCCGTCTTTGTGATAAAAATAACACTTTTGAAAAACGAAGTTTACACTAACTATAGACTGTTTTTGACTCTGTATAAAGTGGAAAATTATTACTTTATTATCTGCTGATTAGTATGTGAATAGTTGTAGCTATAATGCAGACACAACTAAATGATCCATGCCTAGCCCTCTGCCAATTTTCTTTTTTTTTCTTTTTTTTTTTTGGGGGGGGCACCGGGGATTGAACTCACAACCTTGTGCCTGCCAGGGCAGGAGCTTAAGGCACTGAGCCAAACTCCCAGCCCTGGTTTTTTGAGGCAGGGTCGCACTGTGTAGCTCAGGCCGGCCTTGCGCTCGCGTTGTAGCCCAAGCCGGCCTCGAACTCACAACGCTCCGCCTACCTCAGCCTCCCGAGTGCTGGGATTAAAGGCGTGCGCCACCACGCCCGGCTTCTCTCTGCCAATTTTCTAACGTGGATTTTCGGCCTTAAAATTTTGGAACCTGGAACAATGACATATAGACTGTATTTGCTGAACTCTGGCTTTAGAGTTAGCTTAAATACCCAGCAGAAAAAGAGTTCTATAAAGTCAGGAAATTGTTTAGATTTGTGTTGGGGGGGGGGTTATCCCCAGTGCCTGGAACAGTATTTGACATAGCTTAAGCATTCAACATTAAAGAATGGTGTCACTCATTCTTCAACACAACTCAAGACCTCTGAAGGCAGACGAGGAAGTCCAAGTACAAATTAAGGCTTCCTTCTCTGTTGGACACGGCGGCCCATGCCACTAATCCCAGCTGCTTGGGAGGATGAAGCAGGAAAGACTGCAAATACAAGAGCAACCTAGGCAATTTAGTGAGATCCTGTCTCAAAATAAGATTTAAAAAGGACTAGGGATGTGGCTCCGTGATAGAGTGCTTACCTAGCATTTACAATCAATCACCTGGGTTCAATCTGGGAAACAAAACAAAATACCTTCTTTGAAAAACTAGAATCATCCTTTAGAAGTCAAAAGGTAGCCCATACCTCCTTAGAAGAGGACCAACAGGTCAAGACAGTATTTGTGTTCTCAAGAAGCAATTTTTAAACTCTTTTGCTAGTTCTTGCACATCTCTCCAACTTCTAAGTACCCTGTCAAACCCTGGGTGAGTATTCTCTACCTATTCTGACTTCTACTTCAATTAGTTTTGAAGCTTTAAACTTCTCTGCAGCCTGTTTAAGTATCAATGCTAAATTCAACAGTTTACTGGACATCTGTCACATGTCTAATAGACATCTCAACACAACCTAAACTGAGATTCAGATATCTGCTACTCCCCACAAAATGGCTAAACACAGCTAGTCAGTTGAGTAAGGCCTAGACAAAACTAACTAGTCAACCTACATATCGATGGCCAAGAAATAAAATACTCATGGTATCAACTTCTGGATTTTGAGGTGATTCTGTTCTACAGCAACAGTCAATTAATAATCTTCTCCAAAATGGTTAACACCTCAATGACACAGAGTTCCTATTCCTCTTCCTTTATCTCCCTCAGTAATGATTACTAACACTTATATACTTATGTCTTAAATTGCCAGTACCCCTACAATAAAAATGTAGTTGGCCAGAGATTTTTGTGTCTTCAGTTTATTGTTATACCTTCAGAATCCTGAGATGTATCTCCCACTTAAGTATTCATTAAACATATGGTAGATGAATGAATGAATGACCCATTAGCCTTCTATTTATAATCCTGGAATAATTCTCATACTACAACATACAGCATTCTATAAACTCTGCAGTTTTGTAAAATTAATGTCGTCATGCAACCTGATTCATTTAACATGACTTAAGCCCCAAGTACATATAATAGATTGAAATCTTTCATTTTACCATTCAGTATTAGGACAATATGTTTTTAAGTTTTTCCACAAGAAATAAAATAGCTAGACAGTCATAAGACTGTATTGTAAGATCCTAAGCAAATGTTGTTTACTTCCTTTTAAATCTTTTTCCTAAACTATAAATTACAAGCACCTCACATACATACCCATAATATAGACGTAATAAAAATTACAACCAGACATGGTGGTGCATGCCTGTAATCCCAGCACTTGGGAGGCTGAGGCAGGATGATCATCATGAGTTCAAGTTCAGCCTGGGCAACACAGTGAGTTCAGGGCCACCCTGAACTACACAGCAAGACCCCATCTCAAAAATAAATTAATAAATAAATAGGAATCTTCCAAACATCATAAGGAATATCGTAAGTCAATAGTTAAAACACAAAAGAATTAAAATGTTATATATGTGCATCAACTCCCCATAATTGAAAGAATCTGTATGTATTGCAAACACGTACTAATAAACATTCTTTAAAATACTGGTCATTCTCATTAATTTATTAAAGATGTTCAACATGGGTATGATTTTCCATATTTAGAGATTTCCACATTGCATTCCACTAATGTGATAAAGACAGCAAATACTGAAAGAGATAAAATTATTATTTGCAGATGACATACAGGTAGAAAGTCTAAGGGAATAAATAAAGCTCTCAGTAGAGTTTCGGTAAGTAGCCTGGATTAAGGATATACCAAAAGGCAGCAGTGGTGGTGGTACACACCTGTAATCCCAGCACACAGGAAGCTGAGGCAGAAGGATCCTGCAAGTTTCAAGCCAGCCTGAGCTACAAAGTGAGTTCAAGGCCAGCCCTAACTGCACAGTGAAACCCTGTCTCAAAAAAGAAAAAAAAAATCTTTAACAACAAAATCTGAGGGGGAAAAAAAAACAAAACAAGCCCTCTTAGTGTAATAAAAAGTATATTATACCTAGGAACAAACTTAATGAGAATGGTATAAAACTGTTGGACAAACTATAAAATTTTCTTGAACATTAAATACACTGTGAATAATATCAGCTACCTCAGTATCTTGTCTTAATCATACAACTGGAAATGCAGAATGTCTTCTAGACTCATTCCTTAGCTCATTCCTCCTCCTCACAGCCACAGTCAGCAAGAGCTCATTTGACCTCACAAACTTTCTCAAACTTGTCATCCCTTTTTCAATACTTAATTCTCCTAAATATCCTTTACAGACTCCCTACTTCTAGTCCTATCTCTCTACAGAAGTAATCAGTCCAGTGAGAAACTAGATCAATCAGGTCCAGTTTAAAAACAGAACAGCGCTGCACTCCAGCTCAAGGCTAATAAAATCTTCAGTGATCTGGCCTCAGCCTCATCTTCAATGTGTCTTCTCCCTTTTGGGGAACTATGAGGATGGCTTTGTGTTTCTCAAATTAGAATATACAGGTATCACTGACTAAAGAAGCCAGAATTTCTGACAGTCACAAATGATAAATTTTACCATACGTCAATTTGAGGTGAAAATTTTTAATGAGACATATTAAAACAAATAAAAAAGTAATGTAAAATTTCTGACTGCTTAAATTAAAATGCAAGATTTCAAAGCAAGATAGCACAGATGGCAGTTTTGAGCTAGGTGCTCAAAATGATGATAATGCTGCACTTATCAAAACAGGTGAAAAGTTTAACAATACCAAATCTATCACTTATCAACGATTGTAATTAATAGTTAATTATGTCACAAGTTTTTTTTTTTTTTCAGTAGTAGGCATTGAGTCCATTGTCTTCACACTAAGCTACATTCTTCAGCCCGTTTTTGTTTGAAGAGGGTCTCATTAAGATGCTCAGGCTGGACTTGAACTTGGGATGCTCCTGCCTCAGCTCTCTAGAGTGCTGAACTCATATGCCTGGGTTAACACACCTCATCTCTGCCTCGATTTTGTTCTGTTTGGTGGCCATGTGGTTCCTTCCTGTTTTTCTGGCATAATGTCATACTCTCACTTCTGGCCCTTTGTCCTTGCTATTCCCACTAAAAAACATTTCCCCTAGAGTATGGCTAATTTTCTCAACTCCTGAAAATATTTCTTCAAGTATTACTCTCAGTGAGAAGACATATCCTGAAGTTCCCATTTTCCTTCCTGATCATCAACATTACTTTAGAATAATTATTTTTTTCTTCATACCATTCTTATTTACTTACATTTGTAATTTATAGCTTTCCCACTAGCATGCGCTATACCAAATACGATGTCTTATTCATTGAACCTCTAGTATTTAGAACAGTGCCAAAAACTTTTTTCAATTATTCACTGAATACGTTATGAGAAAGTTACTACTCTTAGAATTTATTTTATGAGACTGAAGCTGTGAGAGCTTCCCAAGATTGACAAACAACCAGGTTTCACTATCACTGATAGTTCTTCTCATTTATGTGAGCTCCAAAAGTACTGTTTACATTTCCCTTCTTAACAGTTTCTTTGCTACAGAGGCTGTTAATGAATCTTTCTGCCTAGATGCAGTCCTTAGTTCATTTTATCTTGGATAGTTAATACAGCAACGAATCGATACATGAGTATATTAGGCTGCCTCAAACTTTTACAAGAATGTTTAAACTGGCTAAATTATTTCCAGCTCTTAATTTTAAATTGATCTTAAAAATAAACTCAATCTTTTAAAAAGTAGCGATGCAAAAATCACGTTCCTGGAATTGAGAAAAAATGATCTGCGAACGACTTCAGTAAATGGAGTTATACGCCATAGTTTACGAACTTCTATAACCTGGTTTTTAAACCTTTATTCGTCATCATCACACATTAAGCAAAAGGCTCCACATTCAGCTACTGACACGCTTCATCACTGACACATGCATATGATCTCGGATCAAGAAACACAACTGGTGCCATTTTCGTACCATCGAAATTTATAAACCAATCATGCCAGACACAGACACCTTCGCTTACAAACGCTGCCGCTGACGAGAACGCCCTCGGGAGCAACACCTGGCCAGGAGCCGCCCTGGGTAGCTTCTCCAGAAAGTCTGACACGCTACTGAAAGGGCAGGACTAACTCTCCGCAGACTCCAAACTACCACAGGTTTCCTCCGAGAAACACCCACGCGTGGGCGCAGGGGCGCGCGTAGCACAGAGGCCCCGCCCATGCCGCCTCAAAATCCAGGACCGAAATTCTCCTCCCAGAGGTCCTCACCGTGTCTAGACTAAGGGGAAGCGCCCGCTTCTCTGGTAAAGGGTGATGCATAAAGAAAACCCAGTCCTCTGGCGCGAGGGTCAAGCAGAGCCCGAAAACTTAAGCCCACGCACGAACATCGTCCCTTAGGCGTCTCCATCGCCCTTCACAGGTTGAGCTGCACTCGTGCATCTCGCGAGACTCTCGCCTTCGCGGTTCCCAAGCCGAAACCTCGCGGCCTCTCAACTCGCGCAGAGGAGCAACGCCGCTCCCCGCCCGCTTCACGGACCCGCGGAGCACCTCGAGCCCCCCCCCACCACCCCACCCCGCTAGTCCTCCGGAGCGAACGCCCAGAACGTCTAGAAACTTCCGGAGCCCGACCGGAACCG
The DNA here is from genome assembly GCA_004363535.1 of Dasyprocta punctata. NCBI lineage: Eukaryota > Metazoa > Chordata > Mammalia > Rodentia > Dasyproctidae > Dasyprocta > Dasyprocta punctata. The sequence continues at coordinate 9,176 of RJWM01002385.1, forward strand.
GAACTTCAAGGAGCCGTGGAAGGGGTGGGGCTAAAAAAATCAAAAAAAGCGCGGCCAAAGCTGGAGGCCAGGGCCGGCGGCGGGGCGGTGGTCCCTAGGCGGGGCGGGCACCTGTCCCCATGGACTCCACCGCCTGCTTGAAGTCTTTGCTCTTAACCATCAGTCAGTACAAAGCCGTTAAGTCAGAGGCGAACGCCACTCAGCTATTGCGGCACTTGGAGGTGAGGGGTTTCGGGATTCGGGACGAAATGGGCCTTTCCGGTCTGTAGTCAGTTCCCGGAGAGGCCGAGGAGCGGCGCCCCAGGCCGGGGAAGAAAGGGCAGCTCCTCGCCCGCTGCGCTGTCCCCTTCTACTGGAGAAGGGCACCGTCTGCGTCCAGGTGGCGGCGGCGAGAGCAGTCGGAGCCTCGGGAGACGACAGAGGGAGGGCGGGACGGAGGCGGGGAAAGTTGCGCTTTGTTTCAGATAGGTGAACAAAGCTCGGAGCCGCTGCTTTCTCTTTGATTCTTGCTTTGTTTTTGAATCCCCCCTCCCCCCGCTTTGGAAACCAGTCTCTTCCAGTATACTGTGATTGCGCGACCGAGGTAGTGAGGAGTCATGCTGAGAACTTTTGCTCTTGGGTAGTTCATAATCTCAGTTTTTATTTGAACTAGCGTTGAACAGGAAGATGGCATTTCAACTTTCATTGGATTAGGAGCAGCACTCTTGCGAGTAGTACTTTTTGTTCACCAAAAATATACTGCTCACGTTTTAAACCTAAAATATTGAATTGCTTTCATTTTTTTTCCTCTTAGATCTTGGTGGTTTTGTCTGAACTGTTATGTTTCAGTCGAAATCTGCTTGTCATTTGTTGTGTTTGTGGAATTCAAAACAACATTAATCTCAGTTTAATTAAAAATTTAAGTTCATCCAAAGTTAATTTTAATTCATTGTCGTAGCGTTCCCTTTGTTAACGTAAAACAACAGAATTTTAGAATTACTCCATTTGTTGTATTAGTTGTATGATAAAATGCAAAACAGCAGAATACTTTCATTGTATTCAGTGTTAGCATTGGCCTTTAGAGAGAATAGGATATAACAAACGTATCCTTGTTCTCTAGGTGTATTGCTATTTTTCACAACTTTAGGTACCCATTTGCTAAATACTGTCTTTTTCATTCACTGTTCTGACAAAGACCCTGCAAATGTAGTAATAAATCCTTAAGCTACTTTTTCAATTAGGATAGAATATTTGAGACTCCAGGAGCCAGAAGCTGTAAGAGTAAAGCAGTTTAGAAATGTTAATCTGAAACATAAACAAGTTTTTTATGGATTTTGAGTTCAGTGCTGTTGTGAGGAAACTTAAAAGAAATTTGGGTATAAATGCCTGATCCAGCTGGGCGTGGTGGCACATGTCTGTAATCCTAGCACTTGGGAGGCTGAGGCGGGAGGATCATCACCAGTTTAAGGCCTGATCCTTGAATACTGAATTTCTAAACTTTCCAAAGAGTTTGAGAAAAGACTTTTACTATTAATGCTAAGATATGAAGAACACTGGCTTGAAGTTACTACTCCTAAGGGCATCATTTTTTGTAAAGTATACGCAGAGTGCATAAAGTCCATTAATCTGAAGCAAAGAGCTTGGCAGCTTGAACCCATAACAGTGGCTTTTTTTTTTTTTTACATAACTGTACACTCATATACATGATGTAAATTCTTGATATAGAACATTTCCAGGCCCCATGTGGTTTTTTTCATTGTCCTAGAAAGTTCAGTGAGGGGATTAACATATATATATTTTTCAGTATAATCTGAAATTCTTTCAAGTCGTACATGAACCAGTACTTCATTCTTTATTATTTCATAGAATTCCACTGTATCAGTTTACCACAGTTTATGTATAGTCTATTATTTTATTCCGTGTTTATGTAGAGAGATATGATATAGGGGAAATAAATGTAATACCCAAACTGCCAGATCTCTCAATACACTGAGGTCCTGTTCCCAGAATTGAAGAATGAATTCTGGGGAACAATGGAGGTTAAGAGTAGGAAAATTTATTGGGGAATAAAAGATAATTGTGAGATGCAGAAGGAATCCTGAGTGGTTGCTGCGGACCCCATTTTATAGAGAATGTTTTATAGAGCGAAATCACAAAGTGGGTATAAGCTCACAAGGTAGGCACAACTCGGAAAAAACTGATCAACCAATGAGATTACAAGTTTAGCCACTTAGGTAATATTGATCCAATGGAGAAGCAAGTCAGGTAGCAAGTGTACCTGGAAAAAACAAGGGCCTTTCTAGGAAAACATGAATGAGAGTGTTCTGGCCACCCACCAGGGTGAATGATGTTAATATTCATTTATTGTTTTATCGCTCAGGTAGGCTTATAGGCCTGGTCATTTCGTCTTTATCTTTATCTGGCCTTCAACAGGTGTGCCTCTGGTTGCAGTTGTAATGTGTTTTCACCTCTGTTTTGACTCCCTTAAAGGCGTAGTCTGTCTGACTGCCTATATTTTTTATCTAGCTTAGCTGTCTGATAGATAGACAGACAAATTGGTTATTTCTGGTTCTGGATGGAATTATGAATGTAATTTACAAACATTTCACAATTTTTGGTGGATATGTGCATTCATTTCTCTAGGAGGAAAATCATTAAGTCATAAGATACATACATATATTCAGTTTTAGTTGAAACTGCTAAGTTTTCCAAAACATAGTATTTAACTAAAGGATTATAGCTTATGAAATGTACCATCACTAATCCAAACCAATTCTTGGTGTTTTCAGAATTCTTTAGTTTTTGCCATTTTGTTAAGCAATGTTTGTACTTTTGATGGTGAGTGTCTTTGTGCAGACCTTGTGAGAGTAACTTCTGGGGATGCAGAAATGAGTGTCCTGTGAAAGGGGGTTATTCATTCTTCCCAAGTTCTGCTGCCATGCATTGTCCTTGGAGACTCTTGCAAAACTTGAAGTTTGCATTTTTCATTGATAGCTGTTTCTCGATGATTGTTTTTTTTTACACCACTAGTCTTGTGACTAGTGATTAATAAAAGCATAAGTTTGGGAACAAAGCTCCTGGGTGTGAATCTCAGTTGTTCCCTTGTGTCAACAGTATGTGCCTCAATATACTCATCTGCACAATAAAATTAGTAGCATCTACCTTAAAGAGTAACGAAGTAGAACAGAGTGAGTATATGTGAATTACGTAAATCAGTGCCAGGACCAGAATAAGTGCTATGTAAGTATTAGTTGTGAAACTTTTACCTTGTACAGTTACTTGTCTGACTACTTGTTTATTGTGATTTAGGTCTGGTCCTGTGGAGAATCACATTTAAAACCAAAAATGTCTTAATTTTCTGGAGGGTACATTTACCAATAGATGCAAGAACAATGTTCATTCAGAAGGTTCTCTACCCAAAAATAATCATTATCAGTATTGCAATCTAAAGACTTTTTCTCTAGTAATGTTAAAATACTCCTTGAGAACAAATAATATAAAATTTATCAGCAAAGGTTTAGTCTCCTTAAGTCTGATCTTTTGAAGTATTTAGGACAGGGTTCCGTCTAATTCTAAAGTAACTGATGGCAAAATGTCTAGAGAGAAAGAGGCTGATAGTGCATTTGTAAAGCATTGTGAAATTGTTGCTTTCTGCCAACTGGTTTTGGCTTTTAATCCCAACTTTATACTCTCATTTTATCTGTCTCCAAGGTATAAAAAAGGAGTAAAAATACAATAAACAAAAAATAAAATCTTTGAATACCTATTTTTGCTACTTTGAAATTCTTTTTTATCTTTCTCTATAATCTCTTAACATCAGAGCACAGCTCTTATCTCTTTAAAGGAACAATTGTATAGGTAGCCTTGGGTTTATTTTCCATTGTCTTCCATCAAAGTAGGTGAAACTAGTGAACTATACTTTATTTACAAAATAAACATTGGTAGTAAGGTACAGGTTTTTAGCCTGCTTCATGGAATTTTCAGTATAGTGCAAAAGATAAATATTGCTATAGTCAAAAGTTTGTGAACCCATGAACTAGAAGCATAATGTACTATAAACTAGTTGTAAGTTTAGATGGTATAGGTAGCTTAGGGGAAGTCTCCTGGAAAAAATGAATTGAAACTGAGGTCCAGAACATTACTTTAGCTAGTCAGGTAGGGGTTAGAGATAGCATGTGTGAATTTTCTACATTGTGGAAAAAAAATGACAATGGCACTTTGAAAAACTGAGTTTTTTATTTGATTACAATTTTATAGGTAATTTCTGGACAAAAGCTAACACGACTGTTTACATCACATCAGATATTACCAAGTAAATGCCTGAGTTGCCTTGTAGAGCTACTTGAAGACCCAAACATAAGTGCTTCATTGATCTTAAGTGTTATCAATTTGCTGTCTCAACTAGGTAATGCATTTAGTTTCTCTTTTTCAGTATTTGGAAAATGTATGAATTTAATATGTTTTAAAGTACATATTTAATTATAATATCTCTTGAAGAACAATTCATACTCAAAGATTTCTTCGTTGCAAAACCTTTCAGAGTTACCATGTTGTGAATCTCTTGAAAATGGGAGAGATATATATTTGTGTGTGAATATGTATATGTATATTTTTTTTTCTTGAAGTAGACCAAGAAATTAAAGTATATCTAAGGTTTTCTGTCCTGTAGAGAAAAATGCACTTTGGTAAATGTTGGGCTACTTTTGAATTGAAAAGCAAAAACCTACATACACATAATGCCAGTCTTAAATAAAACAACTCACAATTGTAGCTACAAAGGATCATTTTTCTGTGCTAGACTACATTGAATTTGGAACTAAGGATAAAAATACTGTTGCTTTTTCTATTATTTCCCTTTATGTTTGGTTTTGAAATAAATGTTTATTTATTGATCATATACCTCCATCCCCCATTTATGAATAGGCTGGGAGGTTAGGGTATATATTCTGTCTGTGAATATAAAATTAAGATAATGTGTGACATAGTAACTCCAGTATTCCACAGTATACATTGTCCAATAGAACAGTAGAACTTTCTTCAGTGGTAGAAATGTTCCAGATCTATGATCAGTAGAGTTGCTACTTGCCACATAGAGCCTTTAAGTTTGAAGTGTAGTTTGTAACTAAAGGAACTGATCTTTAATCAATCTAATCTTAAATAGCCACAAGTCACATTGTAGCTACCAAAATAGACAGCATAAACAGAGAGAGTAAAATGGGTTAAGTCCTTATTTATTACCACCTTCTGTCTTCATTTTTGCCTTTAGGAATAAAATACCATTTAATACTTGATTTTTTTTTCTTTTCAGATCTTTTTCTGTATTATAACAAAAAATTTTAGATAATTCATTGGTTGTTTTTAATATAAATACTGTTGAGGAACACTAGATGTTTCTTTGGATACCAGTGTCTTTTTTAGTAGCTGCCTAGTACTATAATTACAGGGTACTATAATTGATTTAGATATTGTCCTAATGATGAACAATGATGTTCTCTTTCCTTGTTTTGGTTTGTTGCTGTTTTTGTTTGATGGGATCTCATGTGCCACATAGGATCGCTTTAAACTTACCCTCTTCCCCCACTCAGCCTCCTGAGTGATTGGGATTACAGGTGCATGACACCAAGCCTGGCTGACTTTTGTTCTTTGTGAAGTTTTTGCCAATAGCTTCATAGTGCAATTAACGTTACTATGGAATTTTGCCTAAATATTTGTATATTTCTGTTCTGGACCGATTCCCCCCAAAATTTTCAGGTTTTTTTTAAATTTGATAACCATTATATGAACTAAATTGCTTTCTTTAAAGACTCTACTTCTGCTATCTAGTATTAAATTTCTGCCAGTGTGTTTGTAAGAAAATGCAGCTCACTTTCAACATTTGAATATATTAGAAAAAATGTAAATGATAATCCATTTATTTTTAAGTTGTATTTGTTTGTTAATAAGTTTTGTACTTAAGAGGCCTTTGAAAGAAAAGTTGAAGTGATAATATTTTAATCAAAAAATTTCTACAAGTATGTAAAGCAAATTTTTTTGATATTCCCCTCCATAGAAAAACCATTTGAATTTCTCAATTGAAAGACATCGATAAATAACTGTATCATACAGTATTTTCTTTAACGACCAGATTACGTAGAATAAATTCTAAATTATTTTCCTTTATTCATGAAGACCATATATAAAATAATGTATTTTATGTGATTATACATTAATTTACAGCTGTAGACAATGAAACCAGAGACTGTCTTCAGAATACATACAACCTTAACGGTATACTGGCAGGAGTGATTTGTCGCAGCAGTACTTGCCACAGCGATTCGGTATTTTTACAGGTATATTGGCCCATACAGTATCCTCTCACTTAGCAACTGTTCCCCCTTCTTCAGTCTCAGGTCAAAATTATTAATATCTTTTATAAACTGCTAATTTATAATGTATGTAAAAATAAACAGCATGATTAGACAGGATCCTTGTCTTGGAGGGTTAGTTGAACACAAATGTACTACTATTTAATTGTTTCTTAGAGAAGGGAATCTTACCTATATCTGGCACCATTATTGAATGAAAACATATCTGCTTTATAACTGCTTTGACTTATAAACACAGATGTCTACATTTTGACAAGTAAACTCTTCATATTAAAATTACAATTCGAATTGGCATCTAGTCTATTGAAGAAACATTCTACAAAAATTAAAGTTATTGTTACAGTATTTAGCATAGGTTCAAAGCTCTTAAAGCTATCGTATTTCATTGAGTTTAAAATGTTCAGTTTTGCACAGTGGCAGTATTGTAGGCAATGAGATTTATCAGACATGTGATTATTGCTAATTGAATCTAAAATGGAATTAATTGAAAGAATGAAAAATGTCACCAATTAAACTGACATACAGTTTTAGAGATGATACTTGTGAAGAAAAGTATCTCAAAATGAATTGATGCACAATGTATTTCAACTTGCATTGAACCTTGAATTTTGAGGCGTGTATATGAACAGGGTTTATGATTATGTTAGTCAGATTTGTCTTATTATGATGCAGTTCCTGATGCAGTTCCTTAGCAAAAGAAAAGGTTTATTTAGGTCACAGCTTGAGAAATTCAAGGACATTGCATCTGTGTCATAGGGGTTTCTACAGAGGCCCTTAAACCTGCAGCCATATCATGGCAAGTAGCAATGATGGGAGCATGATGACATCTTGAACGAGGAGCAGAAAGAAAGAGTAAGGCCAGGCTTGCTCCTTTTATAACCTCCTCACAAGAACTATCAAGAAATCACATGAGAAATACTTGATGTTCCTAATGACCTAAAGACATTCAACCAGGCCACACCTCCAAAAGCATCCACCAAGTCTCAGTAAGGCTATTATGGGGATCAAATCTTTAATTACAGTGAATACTGGGGGACACAAACTACACCAGTGAAATGTTCTGTTTGAGAAAATACGTGAATTGAGACATGAATCATAAGGGTCTTATATGTATTTGAAAAGGGAAAAATAAAAAGAATGACAAAATTCTTGTCTTAACCTTTACCTCCTAAAATGAGACATGCCCAGCATATAAATTAGACACAAGTTAAATAAATATTACCTGGTTTCTTATATGAGAAACCAAAAATGTAAATAATAAAAGATTGATAATGGGAAATAGATCCTTTTTCAAGTGGAAAGGAGAACAACAGATGAAAAAAGGAGAAGGTGTTATATACATGTACCAATTCCGCCACAATAGATGTAATCATGTACTGCAGACATGTACTAATAAAAAATAATGAATACTTGTAATAGTCCATTGCATGTTTTTGTATGTTTGTATTGATAACCATATTCTTATTCTTAGTGCATTCAACTTCTACAGAAGTTAACATACAATGCCAAAATTTTCCATTCTGGTGCCAGTATAGATGAATTAATTACATTCCTGATAGATCACATGTGAGTATGCAACCAAATACATAACCAATAATATACTGACATATTTTTATACTACAAATACATGATACATCAACTTTCTTAATTTTTCTGGCGTTTTAAACTGAGTAGGATAGGCCGGCGTGGTGGCGCACGCCTTTAATTCCAGCACTCCCGAGGCTGAGGTAGGAGGAGCGTTGTGAATTTGAGGCCGGCTTGGGCTACAACGTGAGTGCAAGGCCGGCCTGAGCTACATAATGAGACCCTACCTCAAGAAACTAGGGCTGGGAGTTTGGCTCAGTGGCTTAAGCGCCTGTCTGGCAGGCGCGAGGTTGTGAATTCAATCCCTGGTGCCACAAAAAAAAAAAATAAATAAATAAACTGAGTAGGACTAATTTATATTTGTTCCTCTTAGGTTATTCCAGGAATAAATTTTGAAAATGAATTTTAATTTTCGTAAGTGATATTTAGAAGTGGTTAAACTGGTTTTGGCAGGAAAAAAGTAATAAAAGTGAATGTTGATGTTTGTGTTTAATCTTGGTTTGAATAATACAATACTACATGTTCACTTCGACAGTTATTTCTAAATTTTTATGATGCAAGTGAATAGGATAATTTGGTTCCAAGCATGAAATAATTATCAGTACTGTTTAGAGCTTGAGTGTCTTCACAGGTTAAAATTTTTTGGCAGGGAGAAAGGAATTTAGATATATAATTTACTGTATTATTTTGACTAATGAACTTGATTTTTTTTTTGTAATTTCTCTTTAACAAAACACTGATATAAAACAACAGTCAATCTTCTGAAGATGAGTTAACAATGCCTTGTCTAGGATTATTGGCAAATCTTTGTCGGCAAAATCTTTCTGTTCAAACACATATAAAGACTTTGGTAAGAAGTTTGTTATTATTATTATTATTATTATTATTATTCATGAAGCTTTGCTTTGTGGGGAGTTCTATGCTTGGAGTATTACCCATGTTTTTCTTTGAAAAGCATTTAACTTACAACCATCCAGCTGATTCATGAAATCTAATAAAGAGTCAAAATGACGTGCAAATGAGGCAAAGCATTCCAGCTTTCATGTTTCTTACACTGAAGACTGTAAGTTAAAGAGTAATAGAAATATTGACTCCTGAAAGGTTTTTTGTTTGTTTGTTTGTTTCCACGTAGCATCCCTTTATTTGTCACATTGAGTAATTCAAGACTTCTTCTGTGCCAGTAGAAGGCAGACATATCACTGACAGTCCTATTTACTTTTGTCTTGTGTTCCCATAATAATGGCAACTCTTCCAGGAAGATTAGTAAGTGCCTACTGTCAGCTGCTAGTACTTGTTATAAATGAAGGCACTTAAACGAACTTAACCACTTTCAGAAATATTAGATCAACAATTCACTTATTCTTTAAATCGCTTTTGGACAATTCCTGTGTTGTGCAGTATTCAGAATTACCTATTTGTTTTTAAATTAAACAGTATTTCATTTGGGTGCTGGATTTTTTTAGACTCATTTTGGAAGGGGAGCTTATGTTGAGCCATGGAAGTGTTTAAAAAGGTTTATAGAAAAGAGAACTTTGTGTATGTGCATGTATTTTTAATTTCTGAATTGAAAATGCCTATTCGAAAGACACATAATAAACATTTATTTATAATTCCCCATAGAGCAACTGCTTTTTACTAAGGTGGTACCTAGCTATACTATCAACTGTGTATGAAAGTCCTTGTGTCACTGTGAGTGGTCCCAAGTCCAAGTGATAATCTGCAAAAGTTACAAACGTAACTGTTCCCTCAAAGTATATAACACATGGCAAATTCTCTAATTTGCTAAATGTTTTCTTTGTTTTCACCATAATTAAGAGAGTTCTTCATTACAGTTCTTTTAAAATGCTAAACAGCTTTCCTTGCAGTGTTTAAGGTAGTTCTTTTCCCTTTCTCCATGTATCCCTTTTCTACCATTAAAAGTGGCATTCAGATTTAGCATCTGTGAATTATGCATTCTAGTGCAACAAAACCTACTAGAAATTCATTTCTTACCCACTTGGGCACCTTTACCAAAATTTTTTTCTCTACATCTTTGTTTCTAACAAGTAGTTTTTAACTTTACATTTATATCTGTTTTAATTTTTTTCTTTAGATTGTTAATCTTTTAAAAATCACAATCATTTCTTGAAAACGTATATAATGTTGTTTAATAAAAGTTTGCCCACTCTGTGTAACATAGGTTTTTAAGCTACTTGTTTTATAACATAATTTTAATGTAATTTATTTTTAAACTTTTTTTCTTCCTCAGAGTAATGTGAAAACCTTTTATCGAACTCTTATAGCCTTCCTAGCCCATAGTAGTTTAACTGTGGTTGTGTTTGCACTTTCAATACTATCCAGCTTGACATTAAATGAAGAAGTGGGAGAAAAGGTAAGTTGTGAGTTACTTCTGTTATTATAAAGTTAATTTTGAAGTTTATAGTCTCTGATAATTTAAACATCATTGAAGCTTTTTTCACCTTTTAGGATGGGGTCAACTTAATTTTTTGTGTATGTAATACACCTTTTCTAATTTGTTTTAAAGCTATTCCATGCACGAAACATTCACCAGACTTTTCAACTAATATTTAATATTCTCATAAATGGTGATGGTACTCTAACACGAAAGTATTCAGTTGACTTACTGATGGATCTCCTTAAGAATCCTAAAATTGCTGATTATCTTACCAGGTATGTCTCACATTAGTAAATTTAAGGACTTGATTTTTTATAAACCAGTATGTGTTTTTGATAAATAAAACTACCTTAGGATTCTACAGTTTTCACAACAGATTTAATTGAAATATTATTTACTTACATTCTTTTGCTTTCCTGAACTGAAATATAGAAGTATGAAAGAGTGTGTGTGTGTGTGTGTTTGTATCTTTGTTCATGGCTTACATCAGTAGCATTGTGTCAATCTGTAAAAGACACCTTGGCTGGGTTTGGTGGGACACTCGTTGAATCTCTGCTACTTAGGAGGATGAGGTGGAAAGATTTTGAATTCAGACCAGCCAGGGCACACAGTCCAGCCTGGCCAACATAGTAAGACCCTGTCTCAAAAAAATGAGACATCTATTTTAAAAACAATTTTAAATCTTGAGCATTATGGTTGCTTGAAAGAATATCTGTATTATAGAAACATTTATGTCGGTGAGTCTATGATTTTTTGTATTTTTCTTAAAACAATGTTTCCTTTGGTACATGCCTCTTTTGTCTCATACAGTAAAAAGAAAATGCATATTTATGTCTTTACCGTCTCAGTGTTTTGTGTAATCATTTATATTTTGAGATTAGGTAGCAATTTTTCCAAAGATGTCAGCATCTGAAGTTAAACTTTCCCAGTGCCTAAACTTCACTCTGGTCCTAAATTAAGGAACTATCGAAATTGCTTCAAAGAGTTAAATTCATCATTTATAAGTAAAAAATTTATTCTCCTGCTTAGACACAGAGAATGGAGATTAGCAGCAACATGATATAAAGACACTTCCTGATCCCTAAGAATCATAGAATTAAGATTTTATTTAAAAAAAAAATTGAAGACTAGGGCAAAATTGACCATCATTTTGGGTAATTGATATTTTATAAAACCAAGAAGTACTCACGATAGCATTTACTTTTTCTTCTCTTAAACTTCTGTAGACGAGAAGTCTTTTTTCTTCCAGAGGTTTCCTCATTTTAATTGCCCTTTCTTTATATGTCGTGCGTTGCCCATTAGCCATGGGTACATTGTGGTTATGCTTATTTAACAGCTTTGTGGTAACCTGAACAAGTTGAAATTTTGAAATTCTTCTGGAAACTCTAGGAGGAAAAATGATCTGTCTTAGGATGAATAAGAGATTGCTTATTTACCACTTCTATAAATTTGTGTCATTACTTATTTTTTTCCCTTTCCAGACTTGAGACTTGAACTCAAGAATCATTTCTGGCAAGTCTTCTGATTCTTTTTTTTCCTGAACCATTAGTATAACCTAAATTCTGAATCTTTTTGAGTCTAACTTAATGTCTGAGTTCCTAATTAAAGTTTGATAGAACAACAGAGCTTAATTTGGATCAACTTCCTAGCCAACTTCCTTTCCCATTTCCTACAATGTCTCAAGTATTTGTTACTTTTCCCTTGCTGTCTTTCATGCATCTTAGCTTTACACATAGGCAGAAACAACATGTGGTCCCATCTGATTGGACCACCATCATGTCTGTGTCGCTGAGAAAATTTGTTTTTATACCACTTTTTGCTGTGTTTCATTCATTAACATCTTATTGTATGCAGTATCTCATTCTGTTCTATCTTCAGTAGTTTCTTCATTCTTTCAGTGCCTCTCCTTCACTTATATGTGCAGTTTTGAATTTTCTATCACCCATATTTCTTTTATTTTGTTCAGTGTCCAAAAAGTACCCAAATTTTCTTCTAAAGTCTGATCCCTGGAACCCCTCAGCCTTGTTTCTTCGAACTTACATTCCTTTGTCTAATTTTATAGAAAGGACCTCCAACTTACTGTGAATGCTATTTTCTCTAGAATATTTCCTCTGGAAAGCTGAAATTCTTCCTTCATTTGTGTAATTCCTCTTTTAAGGTTCAAGTCTAGGAATCCTCCCCTAATGACATTGACACTGCAAAGTCTAGATTCAGTATCTGTTCTTTGTTCTGTTCATCCCATATGTTCCTCCATTATAGTATTCTGAATTATCTTTTATTATCATATCCTGTTTTTCTGCCTCCATCTTTTAGACTATGAGCTCTCTGACAGTATCATTCTCCAAATCTCTAGAATACACTGGTTATATAGAACATAATTTCAGTAGTACTCTTACAGTTTTGTAACATGGTGCCTGGCCCTTATTTCTGTGTTTACAGAGCCTAATTCAATGTTTGGTAAGATTTAGGTACTGTATAAATAAGTAGCTGTATAATATATTGTCATATTCCTTTCTTCTTAGAATTTTTACACAGTGAACAAAGTCTTTCAAGGCATAAGGCAGTTAAGTTACTAAAACTTTGAGTGTTTTATTTATTGCCACAATTCATTATGTTTTAGTGAATGAAAGGGCCAATTTATCTATATGCTAGTAATAAGACATAGTCTAGATTTTAAGCAGAGATGGTCCCCAATGTATCACTTAATGATTTTTTAACTTTACAGTAGTGTAGAAGCTATATATATTCAGTTATAACTGCTTCAGATTTTGAATATTGATCTTTTCCTAGGCTAGTAGTACGTAGGGTCATACTCTGTGATGCTTGGCAGTGACTGTAAGCCTCAGCTTTCAGTCACTTGATCACAAGAGTACCTGTGCTTTTAGTATGCTGTGTTGCTGAACTATGCTATTTGGTAAAACAGGTTGCACCATAATGACTTTTTTGACTTTACAGGGTTTTCACCCTCAAATGCATTTATGGAGACATAACTAACTACATAAGTCAAATATTGTGTATTTGACTTCACAAATACTGTGTTCCATATTAGAAGCTCAAGTGACAAAATGTTTACCTTGTAAATTGGTTTAATGTATCAATTTCATCATTATTTGATGTATACTTTTGAAACCTAGGTATGAACACTTTTCTTCATGTCTTAATCAAGTATTAAGCCTTCTTAATGGGAAGGATCCTGATTCTTCTTCAAAGGTATGTAAAAACAGCATCTTTTTTTTAAAAAACTACAATATGCAGAAAAGTCTTAAGTGGGCTAATCTCTGAATATTTACAATTTGTACAGTTTTAACTTGTGTCATTTTTTTAAAGCAAAACATGTTTGTGTTTGAAAAAAACTACATACTAGAAAAGTGCAACATTAATTGCAGTTCCCTTTCCCTTTTTGTTCTTGCAATCCCACTTATTGGGATAAACACCATTAACAAATGTTTTATAACCTGAAACTGTATCTCACTTTTGAAAAATAATACTAAAGAACAAATTAGAAATTATTTTTAATTTTTGTTTTAGGATATTTTCTTTACAAATGTATGGCATTTTTAGCTTCGTATGCTTGTAAGTCAAAGTTCAGTGAAACTGATGTTTAATGAAGACTTTATATTGCACAGGTTTTAGAATTACTTCTTGCCTTCTGTTCAGTGACTCAGCTGCGCCATGTGCTCACTCAGATGATGTTTGAACAGTCTCCATCTGGCAGCGCTGCTCTGGGAAACCGTTCTAAGTGCCTAGAGCCTACTGTGTCTCTGCTTCGGTGGTTAAGCCTACCTTTGGATGAATCAGAACACTGTTCTGTTTTAGCATTGGAGTTGTTCAAGGAAATATTTGAGGTAAAGGAGTGATATGCAAATGGACTTTATACATTCATGATTCTTGATTGACAATTTGTTTTCAAAAATATTTATAGTAAACTTCTAATTTTTTATTTTTCATATGCTTTAGAAAAACTCCTCTCTTCTTAATGGTCAATCTCACTAGATTCTCTAGCATTCATGGAATCAGCTGACGAGTTTTTTCTGTCAAAGTTGCGTGTGTGCATGTGTGTGTACTTGCATGTTCGTGTGTGTGTATGCTTTTTTTTCACCAAATAGCTTATGCATAGTTGTTTCTGTATAATAAAAGACATTGACAAGATTTGTGTTTGTTTTTGTGTAACTAAGAATAATAATATCCTGTCTCTCCACATCAGTAGATGTTGTTCACTGTATTTATTAGCTGTTGAGTGCATTAAAATGGACTATTAGTATCATATTAATAGAAGTGGAATATGCCAGACAATGTGTGAGGCACTTAGAACAGAAAAGATCGATGTTAGTCTATAGATTTTACTGTCTGGACAATTTAGCATTCTCCCAGTTTTTATGTTCACTCATTCACTTAAAATATTTCTCTTATAATAACTGATGCTATAAACTTCTCCAGGATGCCATAGATACTTCTAACTGTTCCTCACCTGACCGACTTGTGACCCTTCTGCTGCCTACAATCCTTGATCAGCTTCAGTTTACAGAACAGAATCTGGATGAGGCTTTAATAAGAAAAAAATGTGAAAGGATGGTTAAAGCCCTTGAAGTTTTGTTAAATATCCTTTACTGTCATAAAAATGCAAACTATGTAAACTTTCTCCTAGTATTAGATTCACTGCATTTTGCCTGTATTTGTGTTTTTGTCACTCTCATGCTCATATCTAGTCAGAATTTAAACAAATGAAGAATTTAATGAAGAGTCTCTAAAAAATAATCCAGACTTTTTGCCTTGTATAAAACCTTTAAGTACATTTTAAGAAATACTCTTTAAAATTGATTTGAACATTTTTTATCACATTTTGAGATTTGGATATATATTCTAAAATGATTTCCTGTTACTCATCATTCACTTTTGTTTTTGATGCTAATTACTGCCCTGGGATGATTAGTCTTGCCAGTTTTCAGTGGAGTGTGTTCATAGACAAAGAAATAGTGATAAAGTCCAGTTTTCTTAGTTTTTTTTTTAATTTTTTATTTTTTCTTAGCAGCTGTTTACAAACATAATGATTACATTCACTGTGGAGAGTTGGTGCATGTATTAATGCATCTTAGTTCTTTTTATATCTCCTTCCCTTCCTTCTCTCTCCCTCTTCTTCATCCCCTTCCCGATTGCAAAAGCTCTATCTTTGTTTTCTGTTATCTTTTATTTTTCTCTCTAATTTTTTATCCTTTGGGTTTCTCATATAAGAGAAACCATGAGTTATATTAAGCTTATGTGTCTGATTTATTTTACTTAACATATGGCCTTAAGACCGGGGATATAGCTCAGTGGCACAGTGCCTGCCTGGGCCTGGCAAGCACAAGGTCCTAAGTTCAAGTCCCAGTACCCAAAAAATGATTTTAAGGTATATGTATTTTCCTACAAACTATTCAGATTCATCTTTATAGTAGATTGGTACGTAGTGTCCAAGCTTGTGTTTTAAAAAACAAAAGCTGCCATAAATGTTTTAGTTAAAATAACTTCACATTTGCTTGTCAAATAGAAAACTGTATCAACATGTTTGTTACAAAAAAGAAAACCTTAAATTCAATTACATCCTCTACTTAACTTTTGTATGCTGAGTCTCTTAGTTATTTCCCTGTGTTTGCTTTTGCTAAATATAGTTATACCTTGGTACTGGACTGCTTGTCAGATGTGATACTTGATTCATTTTGATGTGAAAATTTTGTCACAGTACTTGTCATTAGTTTGCTGTTTGATGTACAAGCTAGACCTTGTTACTGTTATTTTCTGATGACCTGCTCTTCTTTCCAGCCAAAAAAATTTCTTTGGTGCTTGTCATTTTTGGTTGATATTTCTCGTACTTCCCAGAGCCAGTTAATGACAAGTACTCAGATAGCACTAATTATAACATTTTCAGAAGTCTTTCAAAAAAGCCAGATGTGGTGGCATGCCTATAATCCTAGCACTCAGGAGCCTAAGGCAGGAGGATTGCTGGAAGTTTGAGGGCACCCTGGACTATACAGTGAGTTCAAGACCACCCTGAACTACATAGTAAGATCTTGACTCTAAAGGATGGATGAATAAAAGGAAGGAAGGAAGTTTCAAGTTCTAATTTTTTATTATTTCATTATTTGTTATCTGAGTCCTTGTCCCCCTCCTCATGAGCAAAGGAGCCACTATATCTCAACCATATCTCTTAAATTTACCTGAAAAAGTTCATGGTATCTCAGGAACAAGAATATGTCCAACTTTGTTCTGCCCTAGAGCAAATTCCACCCCTTTTCTGGGCTGCCACTCCTTAATTTTTCTGTGCCTTTAATTTACAGCATTATCTCTCGGTCTTGGCTTAGTATTGAAATCACTTGAGGAACAACAAAAAAATATATAGAGATAGAAATTTCCCAAAGATTGTAATGCAATTGGAGTAATTTGGAACCTTTAGATTAGTGGATATTACGGGTGTTAGCTTTTTGTTTGTGATTTATCCAGCCAGGTGTTTCTGGTGTGCAGCTAAGGTTGAGAACCTTTGCTGTAGAGACATTTGATTACTGTCCTTGACTTGAACGATATTTGTACATGGTATTGTAAGACCTTCTCTAGTTGAACAGTGTCATAACTTGGACCTCAGTAATTCACAATGCACACGATATGAGAAAATAACTTCCCTTAGTTGCACAGATATTACTGAAATACTGTGGTTGCTGCCAACAAAAAGTGAGCATCCTATGGAAAAGCATCCTTTCTCTGTTTTACCCTTCAGTCAAAAGCACTGTATGTTCATCTGAGTCACTTTAGTAATCTGAGTCACTTTAGTACTCTTGAGTTCCAGCTTTCTAACCCATCATTGAGCAAATATAATAGCAGTTACACTAGATTAGTGACAATTTCTGTGAAATTATACTGAATGTTAAAAAATACACAAATACAAAATATTTTGAGAATTCTTTGTTTCTTAACAAAACTTACCTCTTTGTGGAGATGATACTCTGAAAATGCACATTGCAAAAATTCTGACTACTATGAAGTGTACCACTCTGATAGAGCAACAGTTTACATATGGCAAGATTGATCTGGGGTTTGGAACAAAGGTAGCAGATTCTGAATTATGGTGAGTATATGAAATGCAAAGTACAAAATGGTTTATGGTGTAAGAACATCACAAGATGTGGTGATTCTTTAAGAATCATCTTTTGATATGTGCTTTTAACTCAAACTGTGACAGAGAATTAAAATATTACCATAATGAAATTTTTTTTAAAAATCGAAAAGTTCCTTCAAATTACATATGCATACTTCTAGGAAAGGTACTGGCATCTGTGATTTGTGTTCATTGATTAGGGTTTTGTGTGTGTGCGCGTGTGTGTTGCATATTTGATGATCTGTGTACATGGGAGGTTTATCCAAGGGTCCTGATCATTTGTCTTCTGGACTTCCTTTTTGACATTTAATTTTTTAAATTTTTCTACACTTTAAATTTTTAATGAAAAACCTGAAAAAACTGGAATGGCTTTATTGTAAGAAAATTAGTCATTACTGAAGTTTCTTAATGGCAGACAACTTCTCATGTGAGGAATTACAGTTTAAAAATAGTAATGTTGTTTTTTTATTCTCCTCCCCCCTCATAAACTCAGTCCATCTAATAAATATTTACTGAGGACCTGCTAAGTACTAGACACTATAATTTGTTCCTATTTCCATTAAGTGGCATAATTTTTAATAATTGTGTTTCAAGAATAAGTATTGTCTCTTTTTATGCTCCATTCAGATACAAAGCTGAAAACATGCCCTAATATAATTTATTTGCTACATATTAGGTGCGGTTTATTGCCTTAAAGCTACCCTTTGTTGATAATTTCAGTGTTATAACTGAGAATTAAATGGGTCATATTCCATTATTACTTACTTGAAGCAGAAAGTTGACACATGTTGATATTGAAAGTAGAAAAAATACTGACTAAACCTATATACTGTTAATGCCACCTACTTCCCAACAGAAACAGTATTTTATCTTAAGTTTTAAAAGCAAAGATTTTTTTTTGTTTTCTTTAGAATTATGGACAGAAATAAGCTCTAAGAAGTTTTTGAGTTATCTGATTTAAATATGACTTGTTTTTAAAGCAAACTTGCTGCTGATGTGATTTTGAAAACTCTTGATTTAATGAACAAACTTAAACAGTTGGTTCCTGGTATGGAAGTAAGTTTCTACAAAATCCTTCAGGTGAGTCTAAGCTTTTGAAATATTGAATGTAGTCTTATATAAGGGATTTCTATTGAGTATTTGTTTTAATATTCTAAATCTTTAGGTTATGTTTCTTTTAAGATTTGCCCATTAGAAGACAGTTTGAAGTTGTTAATTGTCTTTAGTAGTGATAATAGTCTCATTGTACCATTATTTCAAGTTTCACAAAAGCTGAAGGCTAAGTCCTCTTCGTTCTCACGCACTAAGTGTTTATAATAATGTGTTCTCAGCCTGTCTGTATCATACTTACAGGTTTCTTTTGTTTTTGTTGGCCTGTTGAGGAAGATGGTATTCCTTTTAGTTTTTGTTATTAATGAGGTAGTGTCAGAGGAATAGGAAACATTTGGAAGAAAAGGCCTTGATTGTGATTGTTAATAAAGTAGAGGAGGTACTATATTTAGAAAATAGGTAACTCACAAATTTCAGTGATAACACTAGATAAGATCTCTGCATGTTATCAGAAGTCAAAATTACCAGTTTTAGTTTGAAAATCTAATTGATTTTTATTTATATTTGGCAACATGTCAGTTTATTCAAACAGAATGAACATTCTTTGAGCAGAGGGAGGTTGACTTTATAGAAAGAAGGGCTCAAGAAAGCAGAAATAGGAAGCAAAGGAGAATAATTGTTTCAGTTCTCTTATGAAATTAAAGCAAACTGGACTTCCTTTTTATGCTGCTACTGTCTGTTTTTGTTTGCTTGTTTGTAGAAAAGTACACCAATTTAAAATTCAGAGTGATTGCATGACACTTAGCCAGATGACTCCATTTGGGTTTGATCTGGACTTCTGAGGCTTAGTGCAGGACTTAGTAAAGTATCTTTTAATATCTATAGCAAAAAGCTCACACAGTTTGATGTTTGTACCACTTGTTACTGCAAGCTTGAGCAATTATTACATCTGTCTATTCAGTTTACTTCACGGAAAACTAAAAATAAGATTTTAGGAGTTAGGAAGGATTTCATAGAGACTTACAGACATAAAGGCCTACTCTTATCATAGTTCTGTGGCATTGATTTATTCTTGAGCACCTACAGGGTACTTAACATTTTATTTCTAAATGATAGGTGACATTTATTATTAACACTGTTTTAAAGACTTAAACCAAAATGTTTTGTCAGTTTTTAGACCTTTTTCATAATGAATGATTCAGGATTTATAGTACTAGTGTAAAGTATTTACTGACATGAAGACCTTTAAGTATAAATCTTTAATCATTTTCTGAGTTAATTTGAGTTTTTACTTTATATTTTGCAACTTTTAGTTTAAAAATTATTAGCCAGTTTTATTTTTTAATGGTAATTAAAACCATTCTTAACATCAGTCAATTGTGAATATTTTCAATTCATCAGAATATTTAAGGTGTAATTTTCCTAGGCACAGTTAAAACATTTAAAACCTTTCCCAAATTTTTAAGCTAATATTCTTATTAATTGCATGATAGTGTAACTAGCGCTAACAAGGAAAAGTCTAAAATGTATTCAGATATTAGATGATAGAAACATTTTAGAATTGCTACTTTTATTCTAAAGATCTGACATTGTTTATTCTTTCTGTCTCTTATTTTCTGGTTTCTGATTTATTTAGGATCCACGTTTAATTACTCCTTTGGCTTTTGCTTTAACATCAGATAACAGAGAACAAGTACAATCTGGATTGGGAATATTATTGGAAGCTGCTCCACTACCAGATTTTCCTGCTTTAGTGTGAGTAGTAGTCTGTTATAATGTATCTGTGTTTGACTACTCTGCTATATTTCTTCAGTAATTCTCTATGTAGATAGATTAGTAAATTAGTCACCTGAAAATTTCATTGTATTAGTGATCTTTCAGATGATTAAAATTTTATTTCTACAAGTAAAAAACATAGATGTTTACTCAGGGAAAAGTTAGGTCCTGGTGATGAAGTGTGTTATTCAGACACTAACTTTGTTTCTTCCCACTTCTTTTGATGAAGTAGTGTCATAGTTACTTTTCACCTATTGCTGAGACATAATACCTGATGCCCAAAATTAGGGAAGGAAAGGTTTATTTCTTACAATATTGGAGGTTTCAGTCTGTACTCAGCTGGCTGCAAGGCAGGATGGCGTGGCTGGGGGTGCAGCCAGTCATGGCGACCGCAAACAGCAGAGTGGGAACCAGCAAGAGAGGGAAAACACACCTTCTTCCCACCCTTACACTGTACGTTGGCTCCACCCCTGGGCAGTGCTGCACTCACACCACCAATTCCAGCACCAGACAACAAATCAATCACAGACACTGGACACAGGCCCACCATGATTACATGAGGCTTAAGTGAGGGCCATCGGACCACACTATAACAAGTAGGTTCTGGATACTTTAAGTTTACATCCTACCAGTTTATTTCCTTCATAGAAAGAGCTTTTCTTTCCTGGTTGTTTTAAGTGAAGTGAAAAGTCTAAGCATCACTGTATGGTCTGGATCATTTGCCAAAGAGACAACTATGAAAACTTCATGACTGAAAATTAGTTAGCTTAGGGGAGTGGAAGGCTCCTATTATGATTTAGATATAAAATGTGCCTCTAAATTCTCGTGTGTGGAAGGATCATGGTGAGTAGTATGCTCTCATCAGTGGGTTATTCACTGCCAAATTCATAGCTAAATGTGCTGTTAGGAAGTGGGCCTGTTCAAAACAGGTGGTTCACTGAGGGTGTGATTTGACAGTGTTCCTTAGCTCCTCCTTTCTCTGTTTCCTGACTCATGTGATGAGCAACTGTCGTCTGCCCAGATCCTTCCTCCATTCCCTTTCTTCTGCATTAGAACCAGCTGAAGATGGACTGAAACTTCTGAAAACTGAACCAAAATAAACCTTTCCTTTAATTTGTGGCTGTTGGGTATTTTGTCCCAATGACAAAAGAGTAAGACAAGTTCTTAAAATAAATGTCTGTGCTTTACCTTAGAAAATGGAATATGGTAGATGGTGCCCAGGTAAATAAAATGATATTTGAAAAAAATTTTGAAAAATTTTCAAGTTTGGAGGGAAGCCCTCTTTCTGTAAATATTTACCAAAATGTCTACTAGAGTTCTACTTTAGTACATTTTTAAAACTTTAAATAGCTTATTATATAGATAGGTTTCTAAAAATGGTTTGGGTAATTTGAAACAATTGGTAAAATACATAAAACGTTCCCTATATGTCAGAGATCCAAAAGGAGAAAGTGAGCAAATACTGATTTTATAATGAATACTTTTTAACAACAGCAACAAAAAATTAGACAAATAGGAAGTACCCTATATAACATGTTAGAAATAGTCTGTGAATGAAGGTGTTCTTTTTTTGATGGCTTGCTTGCCTCAGTTGTGTTCATCTGAACTTGAGAGCTTCATCAGGAAAGCTTCACCTACACTGTACTTGAACATTTCCTCCTCTGTCTCTGTATATGAGGCAATCCCACCATCTTCACAGTGTCTTATCCTTCCTTGATTTGTGTTCTAATTTTCACAAGGGTCCATTTTTGCTTATTATACTATCCTTATTTGACATTACCTTAGGCAATTTAAAAAGTTGAATTTATTGGATGAATGGATAGGTACATTTTTTTTGCTAGTTTGTTTTACTTAAACATTTGATAAACATTTATTAAGAACCAATTATAACTATGTAGGCATTTTGTCTACAGCAGTAAATTAGACTGAGTGCATGCTGTCGTTGGATTTATACTGAAATTAGGAGATGAATTTTAAAAAAAGATATTGTGCTCCTCACTATGAAGAGAAGGAATTAGTATTAGTATTACATATGGCATTAGTGAAGGCCTCTCTAAGGAGATGAATCTGAACTGAGAACCAGTGATAAGAATAAACTAGTACTCTATAGATCTGATTTCAGGTAAAGGAAAAGCTCAGAGGTCCTGAGGCAAGAATAAACTGAGCTTTTGAAAGGGCAGAATGGAACTCAGGGACATGAGAACATAGTTGAGAAGGTAAGTTTGAGAAAGGACATAAAGACCAGATGATTTCACCCATGGTAAGAAGGTTGCTCTGAAAAATTCTAGGAACTTTGTATTTGCCACACATAAGCCATTTTTACAAACTAGTTCTATGGTGCCTGTCTTAAAGCTTTTCTTTCATTGCTGAGACAAAATACCTGATGCCCAAAATTAGGGAAGGAAAGGTTTATTTCTTACAGTTCTCAGAGGTTTCAATCTATACTTAGTTGGCTCCAAAGCAGCATGGCGTGGTGGGGCAGCCATCATGGCAGCCATCAAACAGCAAGGCGCACCTGTAAGAGAGTGAAGACATCCTTCCTGTTGTCCTTACACTGTGTGTCAGCTCCACCCCTGGGTGGGTACAGCAATCACATCACCAATCCCAGCGCTAGACAAGAAACCAATCACAAACACCAGACTCAGCCCCGTCCAAGATTACATGAAGCTTTGGGGTAACACAGGACCTTACCCACAACAGTGCCTCCAAACCAAAAGTGGAATTGTCATTACAAAGACTTATAAGTAGAAAAGAAGATCCCTGAATAGTTCAAGATTTTATTTCCTAAAATTTTGTTTCCTTATGATCTCCAAGATTATTTCACGACCATTTTTGAAGATTTCTATTACAAAAAAAGAGACCCTTCTAAGAGTTCCTAGCTGACTTTCGCTTCACTTATGTGTTATTTTTTTCTTTCTGATTTTCATTCAGACTTGGAGAAAGTATAGCAGCAAACAATGCATATAGACAACAGGAAACAGAACATATGCCCAGGAGACTGCCTTTGCAATCATTAAATCACAGCTTCCCAACAACAGTGAAGTGTTTAACTCCTCCTCTGTTGAAAGATAATGCTCCTGGATTGAACATTGAGGAGTTAATAGAAAAACTTCAGTCTGGGATGACAGTAAGTGATAAATAGCAATTAGAAATAAAATTGTGCTGGTATCTACTAATGACTGTTGGCTCGGATTATATCATTTATTTAAACAACTTAAACACAAATGTCATCATGAGATTTTATCTTTTGATGCAAAAAGTATTCTGAAAAATTTCGAAAGGAAGGAAGAAAATACAGTCATAAGATTTGAAGATTTTTAACAGAGCTATCATTCATTTACTAATCTCCTCTCTAGCCACCCAGTTTAAACACTTTACTTTTTTAAGTTGCCATCTTAAATATATAGAATCTTACTCAGATACTTTCTGCATTGGCCAGATTACAGGAATTGTGACTCACTTGATGTGGCAGTTTTTTTTTTCCTTTGTTGCTCATCATTATGTTTTAATGATTTAGTTGTAGATTTTATCATTTATTTCAAGTGCTACAGTTCACTGTTTTGGGTTTTTTTCTTTTTGTTTTTTTCTTTTTTCTGTTTTTTTTTTTTTTTTTTGGCTCTATTAAAACCTAGGTAAAGGATCAGATTAATGATGGGAGACTATGTGACATAATGGATGTGTATGAGATGAAACTATCCACATTAGCTGTGAGTACATGTTTAAGTACATGTAATAAGCTTTCAGATGTTTTCCTAAAACTATGAAAATTAACTGTATGTTTTCTTATAGTCCAAAGAAAGCAGGTTACAAGATCTCTTGGAGGCAAAAGCTCTAGCTCTCGCACAGGCTGATAGACTGATTGCTCAATATCGCTGTCAGAGAACTCAAGCTGAGACAGAGGTGTGTACAATAGACAGACATCTAATGAATAGAAAATGTAATTGATGAACTAAACCATAAGGAAAATATTAGTTATATGTTTCTTGTTCTAATTGAACTAAATAGTCCTGAACATTTGACACATCTGCTCCCTCTGCTTTGAAATTCTATCTCCTTTAATTTTGGTGCATCATTCTTTGTCTTCTGATTTTTTTTTTCCCTATTTGCTATTCTTTTTCTGTATCATTAATGGTCTGTGCTTCAGTGTTGGAGGTCACTAGGATTATGCTCCTATGCCATTTTCCTTTGTTTATGTTTTATGGTTTTGACCATTGCTAAAATTTTAATGTTCCCAATTTTATGTGAAGCCCAGATCTGTTTCCCAAGCACTGAATTTCTCCTATATACATGTGTTTTAGTATGTAAGTGCTTCAAACTCAGTGTAACCTCTATAGTGATGAATTGCCCTTAGCTTTTTAAAAACATAGTTTTAAGTATTCTCTCTACTGTAATGCAGTTTTTCAAATAAGAAACATGGGAATCATACAGCTCACCTCTGCTAGTATTCACCAAGGGCACTTGATTCTACCTCTACATATTGTTCTTTTCTCTCTTATCTCTGTTCCTACCACACTATTCACTATAGGCCAAATTATTTTCTTTTTTCATATGACTCACAACAAAGCCTCCAATTAGCCTTGCTATGTTTAGTGTAATACTCTATTCTCAGACACCCTTGATACTTCTGCTAAAACTTGTTTTCTGTTTTTGGTTCTATTGTCCTTCATCCACTACCCTAGGGATCGTTAAGGTAATAATCTGATTACCTTCCATTCTGTGTTGTACATCTTTCATAGTACCCACCACTGCTTTCAGAATATAATTAAAATTCCTTAATGTGACACACACAGATTCTAACTGCTTCTTAACCCACATCTAGCATTCATACGCATGCATTGCAGCTAACCATATTAGACTACTTCACATTTTTTGGAACTCGCTGTACTCTTTGTGTTTCCTTGCTTTTCTATTTCCTGTTCCATGTCTCAGACATCTTTTCCTCTTTTACTTTGCCTGACTTTTCAGTCTTCAGATTTAATTTTAAATATGTCCATTTTCTGGAAGCCACTCATGTATTTGGCCAATTTTCCTCTGTGTATCTATTCTGTATTTATCACTTAATAATATTTCATATACCATGTGAAAATCATATTACTTCCCACCCCACTTGTGATATGAGAGCCTGTTGCTATCTCCAGGACCTTGAATGCCGTTTATGTACAGTAAGTGTTTGGTAAGCTTGTCTTTGTGCTCTGTATATACATTCACATGATGTGTGCCTTATGGGTAAGAGTTTGCTTAAGCAATATGAAATTTTAGCATGTACAAATGGAGATCTGTACAACTTGATTTCATTTATAATGAGTTATAAAGTCTGACTTTTGAAAGAAGCATTAAATCATTGACAAGTAAGATACCTTCGAAATGTTCAAAATAAATGTATTCTCCCTGTGAACAAGCGCCATGCACAGGCCACCAGCAACAGGGGGTTACAATCAGATCACAGCCTTTCCCCGTGAGTCAGTGCCATTCACAGGCTGAGGGGAAGAGAACAAGGCTTCACCAAGAAGCAAGCCCTCCCTGTGAACCAGTGCCATGCACAGGCCACCACTGGTGAGGGAACAGCCAGACCCCAGCCCCTTCCAGTGTGCGAGCTGGCAAACAAGTTAAAATACTCCTACACCTCATAAGTGACTGGCTGATCCAGAGGTACACAGGCTTAAATGATGGCTATTGGGGTGAAATGCAATTGGATGATTGTAGTGTTTTGGTGTTACACTGACCTTGCAGGTCTAGGGCTGGTGGTCTGATCATCTGTTCAGAGGATAGTGCTACACAGTGTGGCATCTAGGGGGGATCTCCTCCTGAAGGTGGTAGCCATCGTTGATTCCCTATTATCTTGTTTTGAAGTCCTGTATCATTTTCATTGTTTTGTTGGGTTGGGTTTTGTTCTGTTTTGTTTTGTTTGATTTTGTTATATCCAATGGTGTGAGCAGCTATTTTGAGGATGGCAAGATATATTATGGTAACCACTTTGGATTTACTATTATCTTGTTTTGAAGGCCTTTATTGTGTTCATTGTTTTGTTTTTATTGGTTCTATTCCATTGTGTTCTGTTTGATTTTTACTATGTCTGAAAGTATCTGCAGCTGTTTTGAAGATAGCAGAAGACATTATGGTAACTATTGTTGATTTCATATTGTTTTGAAGTCCTTTATCACACTTGTTTGTTTTGATTGGTTTTATTGTTTTATTTTCCTTGGTTTTATCCTCTTTAAAATAAAGTCTTTTTTTTTTTTTTTTGCGGCACCGGGGATTGAACTCACAGCCTCACGCCTGCCAGGGCAGGCGCTTAAGCCACTGAGCCAAACTCCCAACCGTGGTTTTGTGAGGCAGGGTCGCACTGTGTAGCTCAGGCCAGCCTTGCGCTCGCGTTGTAGCCCAAGCGGGCCTCCAACTCACAACGCTCCACCTACCTCAGCCTCCCGAGTGCTGGGATTAAAAGCGTGCACCACCACGCCTGGCTCTAAAATAAATTCTTAAAAAATGTATTCTAAAAAATACAGTGAAATATAACCTTTTTTCTTATTTTATGAAATAAGAAATTTATCTTAGCATAATTTCGTCTTAGCATAAATTTCAAGAAAAAAAGTTAATGATAAGATAATTAATTCTCATCACTTATCATAGAACATTCCTATATTCTGCGTATTTTAAATATGTCCTGCATTTTATTAGAGAGTTTAATGTTTTACGATACTGGAGAAGTTCCTCATACACTAAATAATTGGTATTATTCTTTTATAGTCCATGTTAAAAACAGAGTAGTTCTTAGGTTTTTATCTGGCATTTAAAAGTACTATTTTTAAGACTAACGAGATAGAAGAACTCTTTACATTACTTTTTGCTTCCCTAATATTGCATGTCATTAAATGACAATGGCATTCTCTGCTTATTCTGGCTCAACTCTTTTAAGTTAAGCATCTGTGATGTAGTTAAGATCTTATTCTTGATTCTTGCCTGAAATGAAAAAACTGTTGTGTACAAACTTACTGGTTTAATGTTAATGTCTAGACCCAAAAATCATACCCTTTTACAACATGTCAATTTACTTTTATGTTACACATTTGTTCACTATATCAATCTGGTCACATATTGTCAGAACAGCTTATTAAATAAAGCTTTGAAATAATACTGGTTGAACATTCCTAATCTAAAATCTTGAAATTCAAAATACTTCAATGTCCAAGATTTTTGAACGTGGACACGATGCCACAAGGGGAAAATTCCATACCGTGAAACTATTTTGTTCACAAAATTACTAAAAATATTGTGGACAATTATTCTTAGTATGTATATAAGGTATATTATAAAATAAATAAATTTTGTCTTTAGGATCTCACTTCCAAAAGACTTTATTATGTATATGCAAATATTCCAACTGCCTAAAGAATCTGAAGTCCAAAATACTTCTACTCCTGTTCATTTGGGATAAGAAATATTTGTCTGTATCAGATTTATAAGTAGTGGTTAGGTAAATATATGTAACTTAAAGAATTTTCCACAACTCAGTTGCTTGTCTAGTAGATGTTAGATATGTTCATATTATATTTATTCATTACTTAACAGTGGAAATATATTCTAAGAAATGTGTTGTTAAGCAGTTTCATTCTGGAGCAAACAACACTCATAAGCTTAGAGGGCTATGGTGTAACAAGACAGCATCATTTTACAGAACCACCATTACATATGTGGTTTGTTATTAAAATGTTAAATGATGTATGAGTATATGTAAATGATAATGCAAAAGTCTATGTTCTGTTTTCTTTTAAGGCACGGACACTTGCTGGTATGTTGAGAGAAGTTGAAAGAAAAAATGAAGAGCTTGGTGTGTTGCTAAAGTCACAACAGCTTGAGTCAGAAAGAGCTCAGAGTGATATTGAGCATCTCTTTCAACATAATAGGAAGTTAGAGTCTGTGGCGGAAGAGCACGAAATACTAACAAAATCCTACATGGAACTTCTTCAGAGGTAAATTAAAAGTTTCTGTGTAAGATTGGGACCTGAAATGAACACACCATATTTCCTTTCTGTGACTAAACTCCTTTTTGTGTGTCATACATTCTGATAAGGCCATACAAGAAGTAATTAGCAAAAAACTTAAATCATAGTGAGCTGAAGTATTGCTTCCTTAAACTCCTTAGCAAAGTCACAAACGGAATACAAGACTTTCTTTCAAATTGACTTCTTTATTCATAGAGTAGCCATAGTCTGAGATTTAAAGTCTGTTTTGATCACTGACAAATCTTTGTCAGTTCGTGATACAGTTCTTGATACATACATAGTTAGGCAATCTTAATAATTGTTGGGTAAACTTGATTGTCACAAGGAGTATTAGGTTAAACATAATATAATTCATTTCTGCAGGGCAAACAGTGGATATTGACAGTTTCATTTCTTTCAGCCTAATAGAGAAACTTGTGTTAAACTCATTCTCTTAACATCATTAAATGTAGTTTATTTATATGGATTACTACATCTGTAGGATAAATTCTTGTAAGTGAATCACTGGGTTAAAATGTGTGTATAATATATTTGACATTTTGATGCTTTCAGATTTCCCTCCAAAAGTTACACCAATTCTTTGCCTACTAACAAAGTTTGATAATTTTTTCTTCCCTTATCAAATGGTTTTATCTTTCGGCTAGCTTTAAAATTTCAAATTATAAGGAAGATCATGTCCAAAAATAATTAAAAACTCAGCACTTTGGGAGGCTGAGGTAGGAGGACTGCTTCAAGTTTGAGATTAGCCTGAACTGAATATAGTGAGACCCTGTCTCAAAAAGACTTAAAAAAAAAAAACAAGAGGTAGAGAAATTTAGAATCCTAACCTTTTTTAAAGGGCGCTATATATATTTATATTAGATTAGGTAATGCAGTATTATCTTGTAAACTAACACAACATTAAAAATATGAGGCTAATATCCCACATATTTCTATTTCATATTAATTTTTAACTGCATTAGCCAGAACATACCTTTTCTGACTTTTAGTTGATTGAATTCTGCCTATGTCTTGCTTGTTGATAATATTCCCCTCTTAAAAGTATTATTTTACCTGTAATTCTAGTATATGGGCGACTGAGGCAGGAGGATTTTGAGTTCAAGCCCAGCCTGGGCTGTTTAGCAATATTCTAACTCCAAAAAAAGAACACTGTTCCTTTTTTGCGTCGTATGTTTCCTACCATCAAGATATCAACTTGTTTCCTTGTCTTTTCAGAAATGAAGCAACTGAAAAGAAGAATAAAGACCTACAGATCACCTGTGATTCTTTGAATAAACAAATTGAAACAGTGAAAAAATTGAATGAATCACTCAAGCAACAAAATGAAAAGTAAAACCTCTGATTCTATTATTTGGGATTAAAAAAAACTGATTCTATTTGTGTACACATTGTATAACTTGGTAAGATTAGAATTATCACTTATTTTAAATACAAAATATTGGCCAGTTCTACAGGTAATTATGGTTTATGATTTTTTTCTTAATTGTTAGGGACAAAAAGACACAAATAATATAGTACATTTATTTTTCTTTTATACTTTCAGAACTATTGCCCAATTGCTAGAGAAAGAAGAACAGAGAAAAGAAGTCCAGAACCAGTTAGTTGACAGAGAATGTAAATTATCAAGTAAGTAGTTTCTTATTTAAGATAATCTATTTTTAGCATGTTGTATGTTAGAATAAAATCAAAATTTGAATGATTTTACTTTTCCATTATATTTTACTTGCCTTGTAAGTCACACCCTAAACAATTTTCCTTTTTTTCTGTAACATTTCACAAAGCAGTTTTCTTAATGGGAATGTATGTTTTCTAAATATGAACTGGAGTTCATCAAAAGACCATTTTATAGCATTTCATATCAAAATCCACTAGGGAGCGCTCTAACACTACTTTTGTTAGTGCTATTGTCGGAGAGAACAAACCACACCAGTCAAGTCAAACAAGGAATGCTAGTAAATTCAGCAACTAAATCCAAATGCAACATAAACAAAACAGGAATAAAATATCCCATTAAAGAAGTATCATAGAGGTGGGCTTGGTGGCGCACGCCTTTAATCCCAGCACTTGGGAGGCTGAGGTAGGAGGAGCGTTGTGAGTTCGAGACCAGCTTGGGCTACAATGTGATCACAACGCTGGCCTGAGCTACACAGTGCGACCCTGCCTCAAAAAACCAGGGCCGGGAGTTTGGCTCAGTGACTTAAGTGCCTGTCTTGACAGGTGTGAGGTTGTGAGTTCAATCCCTGGTGCAGCAAAAAAAAAAAAAGTATCATAATCTTTACATGTTCTCAGTTTAAGTTTATAATCATTTTAACAGAAGTCAGTGCATAAAAGAGACAAAGTCTAAGCAATTAGCAAAGGTATAAAATTCAAGAATGATAATTTTCATTACCTAAGCAAGTTGCAATCCAGAATCAAGTTAAAATGCTTTACAGGTATCATGAAACAAGCAACTCTACCTCCTTCTAGGTATCTTGCTGGGGACTCTAAGATGATGCAGGGGAAATGCTGAATCAGATATGCTGAGTTTGTGTTCCCCAGAGTCAAAGAATGAATTCTTAGAATCAACAGACATTAAGAGTAGGAAAATTTATTGGGAAAAGGAATGGGGAATAGGAGTAGCTCTTGAAAGACAAGAAAGGTCCCAAATGGGTTGCCCACAAAGCATTCTTCTTCAATTGATCAAGTTGGAAAAGCAATATAATTTTGGAAATCTGTGGGTTATAAGAAATGCCCTTTTAAAAGTACTATGCTTTTAAGGAGCATAACAGCAGGTGGCACTGCTAAGTAACTTTTAGTTGCTGGCTTCTTAATGCTGTATCTGTATAGTGATCCTTAAAAACGTTTGTGTTTAGCTCACTTGCCTTCAAGCACAGAGACTACTTCCTATATAACCTTTCAGTGCTCACTCTCCTTTTCACTTCTAACCCGAGTTGTCCTTTTCTTTTTTAATATATACTTCATTTAGACAGGAAGGGGGAAAAGACATAGAGAATTGTCATTTTCTGTAGAATATGGATCGTGAACATAATTTTTCTGGAAACATGCTTGTAATCCAAAACACTTACATATCAAAGCAAATTTTCCCATCAGAAATAATGGAAACTCAGATGATTCGTTCCACAGCACAAAAATATATAAAAAGAATCACAATAATATAATACAAAATAGTAAAATACAAACTATAAAGAAAAATAAATGAACCTGCACTTACCTTTCCAAACCTTTGTGACTATTGTGAGGGAGACAAGAAAGGAGCATTATTGTGTAAGATGACTTTCACTGTCAGTAATGGAGTCACTGCTCAGTGGAATTTTTTGTATGTGTGTGTGACTTTAACAAGAAACTTATTAAATGATACTCACTTTTGCCTCCTTTTGAGGATTTCACAGAAATGTGGCATTGCATTGTCATTAAACAGATTCAGTGTCATTGAACAGCCTTATTTGTGTGATGCTTCTCTACGAAATTTTGCACTGTTTCCCACATTTTAAAGAGCTCCCTAATCTCACTTGCAGTGAAGGATTCCTCCTTTTTCTCCTTTGCGAATAAGATCTCTGTAACCTCTTGCTATTCGGAGAAGATCACCCACAGTACTGCAGAGAGAGAGATGAAGAACCATTGGTCCATTTGTAATCATGTGACATTTAGCATCGTATGCTACTCTTATTGCAAGACTTTGCTAGTTTTCAGGTTAAAATTTATTAGAAATGTTTGCTTGTCTTGTAGAACACTCCAGAACAAGTTACTATAAGGGAAGTTTCATGTTTTTCATTCAGCAAATTCTATAAAACTTATATTTCTAACAAGTATTTCTTCAGTCTTTCTCATTCACTTTCTTTTGCTTTACAGTAGCTACCTTTTCATTTTCAGGATGTCAGTTTAAGACCACTGAATACATAGCTGATTGTTTGTTTGTTTGTTTGTTTAAAGATTTGCATCAAAAAGCAAAAGTACAAGAAGAAAAGATTAAAGCGTTACTAAAGGAAAGGGAAGATAAGGAAGAAACCATTAGTATCCTTAGGAAGGAATTAAGTAGAACTGAACAGATGAGAAAGGAGTTGAGCATTAAGGTAAGACTCTGTTCAGTTTTCATTTGCATTAGAATGAAAATGTTACTTAGTAGCCAAGCATAGTGGCACTCACTTGCAATCCTAGCACTCTGAAGCAGGAGGATTGCAAGTTGAAACCCAACCTAGGCAGTTTAGGGATTTAATAGGTAGGGATGTAGCTCAGGCCCTAGGTTCATTCCTCACTACCACCACCATACCCACCCCACCCCAAAAAACAACTGCTTCGTGAAAAGGGTGAATTTGGATAAAGTAATGTTCTGTGGCTTTAGTAGTTTTGTTTAAAAGATGTTAGATCTCAAAACTGTCATTTACCGTGAGAGCTCTCATATAATGTGAAAACCCTGTATTTGCTAAAATCATTAAACATTTATTAAAGGTATACTGTGTGCCAGTGCTTAGAACTTTCAAGTGTGCAAAAAATACAGAAGGGGATTTCTAATACTTGGTATTGCGTTTATGTAGCTATGTATATAGTTTTAAAACTTGAATACTGGTAACTTACAAATGAGGGAATGGAGTTTGAGATTACCAGTAATAAGCATAATAATAGAAAAATATTCTGAATCTAAGTCCAGTCTTGTTTCTATATTAGTATGATTGCATAATTTGAATGATAGATATGTATTGTGCTTGCTGGCCTATTTAGTAACTAGGAAGATGGGAAGAGATTAAGCTTAGAAGATTGAAGTATTAAGGAGTGTGAGTACCAGAAAAGGGTAAAACTTAGTGTCAACACATTTTTAGTTGGGGGGCATCTGCTTCAATGTAGTTACCTTTTTAGTAATCCTCAATACTATTATGTATAGTATTTTTTTCAAAACGGTAGCTATTAGCATTAAAAGGACAAGTTGGAAGTATCTTCCTGATTTAAATTCTATTACCTAATTACCACTTAGTTCAAACTTACCATATAATTTAATTACCTTAAATATGATGCATATTTATAATTTCTTAAAATGATTGTCTTATAAATAAAGGATAAAAGGATCTTAAAATATCTGTGAGAAAAAGCATGCTAAGTTATTTTTCTTTTCAATCTTTTATCCCCCTATTTCTCATTCCCTAGGCTTCGTCCTTAGAGGTTCAAAAGGCCCAATTAGAAGGTCGTTTGGAAGAGAAAGAATCTTTGGTGAAACTTCAGCAAGAGGAGTTGAATAAACACTCTCACATGATAGCAATGATCCACAGTTTAAGTGGTGGAAAAATAAGTCCAGAAACTGTGAATCTTAGTATATAAACATTATGACATTTTGTAATTTGTGATCTAGAGATATTCTTGACATATTTATGTGTTTAAGGGGGGTGGTTAAGGGAGGTACTCTGTGACTTCAAGTGGAAATTATTACTTAATTATTAATTTAGTAAAGATCCTAATTTGATGCATGTTTTATTTGGTCATTTGAATAGAAATTCTTTTTAAAGTTTCACTTTCTATTTTAGCTTTTATTGCTTGAAGCTTTCTTCGGTCTTACATTAGAATATCCTTCCTAAGAAATATGTATTTTCTTTTTTAAAGTTCTATTCTCTTTTGCTTATCTAATTTGTTCTCTTTTGTAATTACAATCATGGGTTGAAAAACAAGAAGGACGTGTCTTGATACAAGGATTTCAATAAATGCATCATTAAGTAATATACTTCAACTAAAAGGGCAAGACGTCACTGGATAATATCATCTTATAAAACCACCAAGGTAAATGGGCTTTGTTAGTAAGCATCATTGCATAGAGCACACAACTGTTTAGTTTTAAAATTAAATCGTCTTGATAACATTCTTAAAGATCAATAAATTAAAAACATAGCTATTAGTAGAGATGATAAGATGCTAGAGAAGTTTATCTGTAAAGTTGCTTAAAAGAAAATATAAATGTAGAATGAAGTAAGACAAAAGTTCTAAATTTGAAAAAAAATATGAATAGTTATCAGAATGTATTAAAATTAGGTGGCTATTTTTTTCAAAAGATTACATTGTTTCATAAAAAACTACTTGTAGAATTATTTGTAAGATATCTTTAGTTTGTATCTTCTGTTTTAAAAGTGCTGCTTGTTGTCCTACCCATTTCACTTCCAATTATGAATTTATTATGTTATGACTGTTACATAGGGTAATTTGGATTCTATCCTTGCTATATGGTTAGAACTGTATTTGTTGTTAATTATAACAATATGCATTTAATTTATAGTTTTTAATTGGGCCATTTGGTTTTAAAGAAGATTAAATACTCATGTATTTCTTTCAAACAAGTGAGTTACTCAGTGCAAAAGTACATTTAAATTTATTCTAAATGTGCTTTAGAAAATTTTTATATCAATTATTTTGATTGATTTTATTGGTATATTATTACAGTCATTAATTTATGTGCTGCTGTCTATTATTAGCTTTACTTCTGGTTTTAAACCATAGTATATTTGAGTTTATGTTTAGAAATTAAAGTAAAATGTATTTTGCTAATTGCATTAAGGAATATAAAGCTATAATAATTTATATATTTATGTACATTTTGTTCAATTCTGAAATTTTTTAGAAGTTTTCTACGAAGTGAAACATTTTAAATTACTATTTTAGAGGTACATTCTACTTCTCTTTTGAAATTTCACCCTTTTTAAATTTAATATGAAAAAGGTCTTTAAATGGATAGCTATAATTAAGGAGCAAAATAATGTTCTGTAAAGTGAAAAGAACAAAACATTACATGAGTAAATAAACTAAAAACTCCAGGGTAAATCACACTATTTTAATGATTTAAGCATCTCTAGACATTGAATCTAGTCCAGTGTGACCCAGTAGAGTTTCATATGATAACAGTGTTCTATATCCAAGCTGTCCTATATCATAGCACAGTGATGGCAAACTACTTAGTGACAGGTGTCCAAACTGCAGCCCAAGTTCCACTTATTTATCACAAAAGACCAACACTTCAATTAAACCTGAATCCTGAGGTTTTGGTTTAAAAAAAAACAACTCGTACATTAACATCCTTTATCTTAAAATCAAAGAATGTGTATGCCATAGGTTCACCATCATTGCCATAAGGTATTAACCATATGTAACTATTGAGCATTTGATTTTAATTAATTTTAATGTAACAGTTATCCTACTGGACAATACAGATCTAACCCGTTTCTGTAAAAATTCATTCCTTTATGTATTTATTACTTTATTTGTGTTTTTTGTTTGTTTGTTGAGCCAGGCTCTCACTACGTAGTCCAAGCTGGCCTCGAATTCACAATCTGACTGCTGGAGTTACAGGCTTGTGCCAGATACCTAACGCATTTTGTGTAGTCTTAAAGTCCTATATAGATGATATAGTAATCCCAGTTTTTCTGTGATTTTATTTCCCACCGTTTCAGTTATCATGATCAGTCATGGTAACTCATAGTTCCATTTACTTTTTATACTTCTAACTTGAACAAACGGAGACTTTTTAAAAAATTTGGCTGATTTAAGTTTTTAGTAACTGGGCACAGTGATGCACATCTGTAATTAAGATACTGAGCCAGGAAGACTGCAAGTTCATGGCCTACTTGGGCAACTTAGCAAGACCTTGTCTCAAAAATTAAAGGGGCAAAACAAATACCAAAAAATAAAGGGGCTGAGGGTGTAACTCAGTGGTAGAGCACTTGCATGACATGCAAAAGACTCCAGGTTTATTCTCCAGTACTGCAAAAGTAAATAGTTTATACTAAACTTTATTAACTTAATGCCAAGACAAAAGATAAAAATGTTATACTATGTTTTATAGTGATGTTACCAGATTAGTGTTTTGTGGGGACTCTATCTGTATGTCATAAAGATTAATTATCTTAAGAATGTAAAGAAATTCTGTTTTGTGTTAGAACTGTTACCTTAGTTAGGCCTTGGACTCATTATACCACTTAGTATGAGGTGTAGAAACCTTACAAGTATATTGGACTATTTATCTTCTTCTCATTCTTAATGCTATGGTTGACATATGTATTACATCTATATACTTAGCTAATGCCCAGAACAGCATCATAAATTTTTCTTTAAACAGTTAGGTGTAAAAAGTCTGACTTTCAAGATCATCAATATATTTACCTGTTTGTATGCAGTAATACAAAATAATGTATTCACTATAGCATAACCTTTTTATGTTTGAAAGTAACAACTTGTAGGCAGATACTGCAGGTACTTGTTTCTTTTCTAACCTTCATCTGTGAGGTTAAGCATCTGATCATAATTCTTGCCTGAATCAGATTACTCTGATGTTTGTCAAGTGGTTCTTTTAATTTTTGATGATAGAAAATTGAACATTTTGGTAATGTTCTAATATACAATGAATAGACTTAGTTACATCATTTATCATACCATTAGGAAAATTAAAATATATAGCACACTTACAGTTTTACAGTTAGTATAATGTATAGTTTCTTGGGGGTGGGTGCACTCTTAAAAGCCAGTAATTTGAGACTTGCTTTTCAGAGTTTAAGAAAACCATTAATAGCGATCTTATCTGTGCTGAGTGTGTGTGTGTGTGTGTGTGTGTGTGTGTGTATATTCACACACACAGATATGTATCTCCCCCTCCCCCTTAAACCACACTATCTTTTGGACGTTATTTTCCTTCTCAAACTTTCTAATTTGAGAATTATTCATTTAGATCATTAGTTTCTCAGAGTCATTACTTGCCTTGACTCTCTCTATGATGAGCAATAAATATTAAATCCGTTATTATTAATAGGTCTTGTGTTAAGAAAATAATTATGCATTTTCAGCCTTCACTGAGTTTATATTCAAGATAATTTTAAAAAAATAAAGTAGATGTTTTATTTGATTTTTTTTAGGAGTCTGATAAATACATTATGGTTTAAATCTGTAATGTCCCTTAAAGCCTCAAGTGTTTGGAACACAAATGGTGGGGGCATTACAGCTGACTTGCTGTTAGGTGCTGTTCTCTCAGAAGCGGTGGGTCCCTAGGGGTGTGACTTAGAAAGAGGTTCCTTCCTGGCTCATCCCTCAACTCTGCTTCCCGGCTTCCCTAAGGTAAGCAGCTTTTCTTCTACCATGCAGTTCTGCTTTAGAGCCAACTTACTGTGGACTGAAAGGTGAGCCAAAATAAACCTCTCCTTTAAGTTGTGGTGTCCAGTATTTTGTCTCAGTGATGAGAAAGTGACTAAGCTGTACATTGAAGTGTATACCTCTGAAGTTCATAAATTAAGAGGAAACATTGTGAAATTCACAGTCATGGGTCCTTTTTGAATGTGCAAGTCACTTTGACATCTTGTATAATCTTTATTCTGTTCAGCATTTTGTGTCTAATTGACGTTCAAAGATTGTAAGGCCTACTTTGGTTATACTTGTGTACATCAAACATTTCTTTTTTTTTTTTTTTTTTTTTTTCCAGCACCAGGGCTTGAACTCATGACCTCGCGTCTGCCAGACAGGTGCTTAAGTCACTGAGCCAAACTCCCGGCCCTGGTTTTTTGAGGCAGGGTCGCACTGTGTAGCTCAGGCCAGCCTTGCGCTCGCGTTGTAGCCCAAGCGGGCCTCGAACTCACAACACTCCTCTACCTCAGCCTCCTGAGTGCTGGGATTAAAGGCGTGTACCACCACGCCCGGCATACATCAAACATTTCTTAAATTTAATTATTATATCATCATTAAGTTGTGGTGCCCTGGTTCTCAGAACCAAGCTTTTTTTGCCCATTTACTTGTAAATATCCCTTAAAGGTCATTAAGTACAAAGAAATATCTTTCCTTTTAACTAAATACACTTTTATAGCTATCTAATCCTCAAGCACTCTGTTTATTTCCTCTTGGCCTCAAAAAAAGTTGGATAATCCTAAGATATATAACAAAAGGCTTTTTATATGAATTTGTAGAGTGACATTTGCAAAGTTAGTACAGTAGATTGGTTTTTAGTTTCATTATGTTATTAAAAACTAATTTCCCAGTAAGTAGCCAAGCATTTGGCAGCAGTTCAGTAGTGAACATGAGTCTACCTCTCCATTACGTGATCTACACTGTTATTTTAAGAGTTACATTTCATTTTGCTTTATCTAAACAAGGACACAGTGTATTAGATATTCTTATTTTCTCAAATTTCAAATAGGATTATGATTAGCCCTAGGAAAAAAACACTTTTCACATTCAATTAGACAATTTTAATTTACTGCAAAGCCTAGTATGAATCTACAACAGCATAGTAATTTGTGTGGTACTCACAGTTGATCAGTACGTTAGAGCTGAAAGAATTCCGAAAGAGCAGTGAGCCCAGGTCCCTGAGTTACAGTGATACTTAAAATTCATATTGTGTTCATAGAACAGATGTCCCAAGTCCGAGAACAAACTGATATATGCTTAAATATGAAATGTGGTGGTAGGCAGTTTTGCTTCTAGGAAATGAGGATATGCAGTAAGATTTAGGTACAGTGATGCTCATTTCATTATGACACAAAACTAGAATAATCTGTATATCCAATAATAGGTCAGTTAATCAGTTTAAAATACAGGCATCCAGATTTTAAAATATATTTAGACACAGAAAAAGTTGCCTCATGTTAAATGGAAAAAGCAATAAACCAGACTAAAACGATTTGTATATCTGCATATGTTTAAGATATATATCTTAAAAGATTGCATATATATAAAATAATGAACAGTGGGGCTTTTGATTATTGATTTTTTTGTTTATTTTTATTTGCTTACTTGTATTTCTAATAAATGTTGCTATAATTTTTAAAACAGGTTTTATAACCATCTCTAGATTTGTTGCTTTACCTGAGGAAAGTAACCTCAGTTTTATTATTCTTTAAAATTTGAATAATACATACTTATTAGGAATAAAAATTTTAGAAGGAAGTAAGAGATAACCACCTGGCTTTTAATTGTTTCTTAGTGCTTAATCTCCCTTTTGGAGGAGAAATAAAGAGTCATATCCGTTGCCTTGGTTCCTTTCTTTTCATCAAACCTGTAGCCAATCTTGAAAAGTAAAACAGTAAAGATTCTGTGTATTTTCAAGAGTTATAGAGGGTAGAGAAGCTAATATTAGGGGTTAAATCTGCATATAATGTTTGTCTACACCTTGAGTACCAATTTTATTGACTACTGTCCTGGGTTACTCTTATTAAGTAGCTGTTTTAAGAAGTGTTAAAATTTTTTGTCTTTGAAAAGCATTTTTTGTACTTTGGAACAGCTTTTTTTTAATATCATTCTT
Source organism: Dasyprocta punctata (assembly GCA_004363535.1). Lineage (NCBI taxonomy): Eukaryota > Metazoa > Chordata > Mammalia > Rodentia > Dasyproctidae > Dasyprocta > Dasyprocta punctata. The sequence continues at coordinate 48,696 of RJWM01002385.1, forward strand.
TTGTAATTAGTACAGTACCTACAGAATTCACTGTGAAGTTGTATATTGTTATTTCTCTAATTTCCTGTAATAGATTTTGAAGGAAAAGCATAGTTGAGAAAAATTCATCAAATTTTAATAACAAGACAATTATGTCTTAGGACCTAGATCCTGTTCTGGGGGGTGGGGGGAGGGCCTTTTTTTTTTTTTTTTTTTTTTTTTGACACTTAAAAGCAAACCACTTTTAAAAAAATACTTGATTACTTAAGCTACATATTTGTAATAGTCTCATTTATTTTCAACTTAATATGAGTTTTCCTTTTCTATGTTAGTATTTCTAATTTGGAATGTTATTTTAACCTCTTTCAAAAGCTCAAAAATGTTCATTGCTGCATATCCTCAAGTAAGATTTAGGTGTTTTGTGTTTACAGACATAATGAAAAATATCTGGTTTTAATACAAAGGAAAGAGTAATAGTAAAGAATATTAGAAAATTGTGTAGGATTAATTGAATGACAACTTGGTAATACATACTTGAAGTTGCCTGTATAAAAAATAGTTTCAGAGAACAGTAAGATTGCTCCAAACCATTTAGTCTGAATATCATTTCATACAAATACTTTTGAGATTGTTAGACTAATTGATACCATCTGTTGAATTCTACCTTTGAGCTGAAGACTTGGATTATTGATTTAAGTTAATGTCTTTGTTAAGTTGTTTATGTGGGTATTTGATCATTCTGCTGATATTTCCTGAGGCTTTATTACTAAGATTCATTAGGTGATCATTACATACAGTGTTAGTCAAATTGATTTCTCTTTGTCCTTTAAGATCTGTCCTGTTCTATGGGCAGCACTGTCACCTTCCCTTTATAAAATATAAGTGAATTTTCTATTTGCGGAAGTGGGAAGAGAGAAGTAAAGGACATGATATGAGTTCGAGGCAAAAAAAAATTGAAAAATCAAGGAAGCATATCCACTTGATATGGAGGATTTGTCTCATTCGCACAAGAGGAAAACTTAAACATAAGTGGACTTTCTTAGATGTACCAATTAGCCAAAGCTCACAAGATAAACCAGCATTCTGAAAACTATAGTCAGGTAAACATGGAAAAATTAACTTACTTGAAGAAGCACTGATTGGAACACTTAATAGTAACATGGACAAATCGCTAGAAACTTTGTAAATTAACTAGAAAATTAACTACTGGAAGCCCTTTCCAATCAGCAATTCTTTGGGGAACCATAGACAACCAGGGCAACCAGCCAGTGTCATGGTCTTGATGCCTCACTTCCACAGTAGCTTGCACTGGCAGTGACCATGTGATTCAACCACTTGGTATGGAAGAATCACAGCTACTTTGCTCAGTGACCTACTTCTGAGCCCATCCGTCTCAGTAAAGTGCCCTATAGTATGGTATTACACTGAAATACCAGCTAGCAGAGGATTCAGTATGGAGAATTAAGGTAACTGACATCCATAAGGTGAGCCAGATTATTTGTATTTCTGTTGATCCAAAGAAGGAGAACAAGTTCAGTGATCCTTGTAGTATTTCTCCCAGGAAGTCTTTGTCACCCAAGAATGGAGACGTTTCTCCTGAACTCAAATTGACTAGCCAACTAACAGGACCATTAATGTCCATGAGGAATGTCTATAAGAAGGAGATACCCAGAATTATCAAGAACTTAAGACGTTTGCCACTGTTGGCATGTTCCATGGCAATACACAGTATTTTAGTGTCAAAGCAAAATGGATCCAGGAAGCTTCAGAACACAATGTTGAAAATAAAATACAGTTGGAGAATGGTAATAGATGCACAGTAAAAATACTTGTTTCACCACCTTCCTACTGACCAAGTTCTCCCAGGGACAATCAGTAAACCGTCCTATTTGACCTCGGTTGAGGTGAAGGGAGTAACCTTTTTGAAATTACCCCAAAGCATTCTCCATAACAAGTATCTAGCCCAACAAGGAGTGAGGAGGAGGGGAGTAAATCACTGCTTTACAGCATGTGAGGGAGCAAATACAAATTACCCAGTTCCAATCCCTTTCAGCCTTCAAGCCTCATCTATGTGGATTTAAAAAAAATAATAGGTAAGAATCACTTGAAAGATTACAGCCAAAGGGCACAGATTCATTAAATGAAAGTGGTTATATTTACTGATATTGTGAATAGTACTAAAAGGATAAAAGAATATATTAACCAACTCTGTGCCTAAAGACTTGATGAGTGGACCAATTTCTTAAAACTATCAAAAAAGAAAACAAGCTCACGCTAAATGAATTGAACCAATAATCTTCCAAAATGGGGAGGAGGGGAGGATTAATCAATGAATATTAAATTTATGGTTATATAGGCGTAAGACGTTATAATGTACTCTTGTACAGTAGGATGATTATAGATAACAGTGTATAGTACATTTTAGACAGGATGAAGTATTTTGAAAGCTTTCACCATGAAAAAATGATAATTGAGTAGAGATGGATTTAACCAGATTTAAGTATGCAATGCGTGCATGTATCAGAAAATCACATTGTCCCATTTGGATACATAATTTTTACTTTTATGTATCAGTTAAAATTTTTTTTGAAGGCCGGGTATATAGCTTAGCGGCATAAGCGTCTGCCTGGTAAGGGCACGGCCCTGGGTTAGATTCCTGGTATGCCCCCTCCAAAAATTTTTTTTTTAATGAAAATAAAGCAGGCTCAGTTACACTGGTAAATTTTTTCTAAACACATAAAAAGTTGTTTTTTTTTTTTTTTTTTTTTTGTGGCACTGAGGATCGAACTCACGACCTCATGCCTGCCAGACAGGCGCCTAAGCCGCTGAGCCAAACTCCCGGCCTGTATAATTTCTTACAACAAATAGAGACAGGTTTTGCTTCATGTTACTCTATGAGGTCAGTATTACCCAAAGTACTAAAAGCAAACAAAGATTATAAGGCAGGAATGTCATAGACCAATACCTCTCAAAACAGATGCAAAAGTTCTCAACAAAACATTAGTAAATTGCATCCAACAGTATACAAGAGTAATGTACAGTAGATATTGAGAAAGTGAAAAGAGAAGAAACTGCTCAAAAGGAAAGAACAACTAAGATGAGGAAAAGGAGAAAAGAAGGGAAAAGATTTTTTATATATGACAGATGATACTACTAACCTCGGTTCATCAAAAAGAACAAGTTGTGCTTTCATTGTTTGATCATTATTTCATGCCTATGCCTTGTAATTTGAGCAACTACTTTGAAGATGATAATATACAATATATTAACCATTGTTAATCTGTTATGTTTTGATATTCTGTGTCATTTTTGTTATTTTTTCATTTTAAAATTTAAAAAGATTGTAATTAAATATCATGACCAAATGTGATTTAATGGACATTGTTTTTTTCAGTACTAAAAGAAATGTATTAGGAGGCCTTGAAAAGGCATGGAGGAAAACAAATGGGTATTATTAAATTAAAAAGTCAGTCAGAAAAGCCTAGATACTGTGTGGTTCCAATAATATGACATTCTGGAAAATTCAAAAGTACCAGCTGCCAAATCAATGAAGCTGAGTAGGTTGAGCAAAGGGAATTTTTAGGTTAGTGAAACTACTGTGAAATACTAATGTGGGTATATAGCATCCATTTGTCAAAATTCATAGATTGCAACACAGTGAACCTTAAGGTGCAATCAAGCATTGCTAAACAAACGTGATACATTGAGAAATGCTTTGTTAGGTGATTTTGTCATGTGAGCCTAGAGTACTTACACACTTACATTAGGTATTGCTTAATCGCTTAACATGGTCCCCTGGTGTAATCAGGAGACAAAGGGTATGTATGGGGCTGCAGCTGGAATAATACAGTTTTCTATTCTACAGTTAAAATGAGTACTCTTTAATAAAAGCCCTTTATAATAAATGCATAGGCTAGTAATCTTGTGTAATGTTTAAATATCAAGCATCAATTTTGTGGCAAAGTCATTCAAAATCTTTCTAGCTTTTGAAATATACAGTATGTTATTATCATCATATTACTTTTAAATAACACACCAGACTAATTCTGTCTATAACAGTGGCTTAATACCCACTGATGTCACTTTTCCTCATCCCTTCCTCTGTCTTACTCTGCCCTGCTTCTGGTAACCAACATTCTACTTTCAACTTCTATGAGATTAATCTTTTCATGTTTCTACAGATGAGTGAGATTATGTGGTATCTTTCTAGCTGTGATCCTGTCCTCAAGGTCCAAAATTCTATCCTCAGCTTCATTCCAACAATTTTGGCAGCTTTCAGTAGAATTTTTTGTTTCCTGGATATCTCTGAATTTTTTTTCATGCATTCTACTTCTTTTCTATATTGTTCATTCAAGGTTTCTATCATTTTCCCATGCTCCTGTTCTTTTTTATTTATGTCTTCTCTAGCTATGCTTTTATTAAGGTTGTCATTTCTTTCTTTACATGAGAGATTATTTCTTATCTAATTTCCTCTATACCCTCAGGGATTTGTTTCTTTATTTCAGTTGCTATCTTTTCAGAAATTTCAGGTGTATGACTACTGATATCTTCTATTTTGATGTCTCCTGTACTTGTTCCTGATGAACTGGACGTTACATTTTGCTTTTTCGTTTTGTCATTTTCCCCTCTTGGGTTAATATTTTGGTCTTTTCAATCCCACTAGTCTCAACTGTCCATTGTGTGTGTCTTAGAGTCCTATTGTGTAGTTGATGTTTGTCCAATTTCTGGCTCCCACAATGAAGGGGAAGGGCCAGTCACCTGAGTTCCTCCTGCAGGGCCTGTTGGTGAGTCCTATATTCTTCGCTATGGTTTATATTCCTGTGGCCCCGGCAAGTCTCATGTAATCATGGCATGGGCGTGGCTGAGTCTGGCATTCATGATTGGTTTGTTTAGCGCTGAGATTGGCGATGGGAGTGCTGTACCAACACACAGTGTAAGGGCAAGAGGAAGGCATGTCTTCTCTCTCTCATAGGTGCACCTTACTATTTGGCGGCTGTCATGAATGGCTGCCCTGCCACACTGTTCTGCCTTGCAGCCAGCTGAATATGGACTGAAACCCCTGAAAACAGTAAGCAATAAACCTTTCCTTTCCTAATTTTGGCCACCAGGTATTTTGTCTCAGCAAGGAAAGAAAAGTAACCAAGACCTCTTCCTAGACTGCCTAGCCTAGGAGTATTGATGTAAGTCAACCCTTAGTTCCTATTGTTACTATGGCTTCAGTCTGTTGCAGGCCACCAGATCTACTTGGCTATAGTGTGCATCTCAGTTTGGACCCTACTGTGTCATGGGGTGTCTTGTAGGCCCTTTTGATTTCCTGTGGGTTGGGGAGGTCTTGATAGCACTCCTCAACCCACCTAGTGTGCTCTGTATGGAAGAAGGACTCACCCACACTTGCCAGACTTGCCAAAGTCCTACAGCTGGACAGGGGGGGCGTTCACTGCTGCTCTTGCTTACCCACTGAGGTCCTCTATTTGAGGGGGAAACTCCTTGTCGCAAGCCCGCTGAGGTTCTCTGTGTGGGTGAGGGTTGGCTGAGGCTCCCACCAGCCCACCAAGGTTCTACAAGTGGTGAAAGGGGTCACTAATTGTCTGTGGGCTTCTGCAGTCTTTTAGGCTAGGGGGAGGGTGACCGACAATCCCACTCATCTCTGAGGTCATGGAGCAAGGAGGAGGAGAGACCAGCAATCCCACTGGCCCCTAGGTCCATGGGGTGAGGAGAGGGGGGTAAGGCCTATGATTGTGGTCGCCCCTAGGTCTGTGGAGCGAGGAGGAGGGTGAGGCTGAAGATCCCTCCAGCCCCTTGGTCCATGGGGTGGGGAGGGGGGCGTTTAATTTTCACTTGTACAGTTTTCAAAGTTTTTCTTTTTTTTTAAAACTCTACTTTTATTATGGTCAGAAAAGATACTTGACTAGATTTTGTTTTAATTCATTAAGTCTTGTTTTATGGTGTGTCATATAATCTATGCCAATGATGGTGAACCTTTTAGAGACCAGGTGCCCAAACTACAACCTAAAACCCACTTATTAATCACAAAGGGCCAATACTGCAATTACATCTGAATACTAAGGTTTTGGTTTAGAAAAAAAAAACAACTCATACATTAATATCTTTTATCTTAAAAGAACAATGGAGCTTTCAATGATACAAACTACTTTCTTTTGAAAGGCAGAAGTTAGAATTTTGCATGCTTTTGCACAATTAATGTGATCTTTGCTGTTGTATGTACACTGATAATTTGTCAAAACTTCATTCATACTTAGTTTGAGAGTAACGCATGCAACACTCAAGTCATCTGTCAAGTCTGTTTCATGTATCAGTTTTGATATAATTCAAAACTGAAATCAGCTGCTCACAAGCACAACATGATCCAAACAAAGTAAGAAAGGCAATCCCACATGCTTTCGCTTACTTAGAGTTATTTGATAGAGAATTCCACACAGGATTTCATTTTCAGAACTACCAACTGTGGCCCTTTGTCCCTTCACACTGTCTTCTTGGCGTTGCACACAGGTCATAGAATTCATTTTTTCAGATAGAACTTCTTGATATTCCAGTAACTCTGTTTCCATACTCCCAAAAATCTAACCACTACAAGTAGGAAAAATCCAGTTCTTCAAATTTGACTGTCTTTGGAAAAGTAAAAAAAAAGTGTTGTCTTCATCTTAAGCAATGTATGTATCTGTTAGAACAATTCTACTGTGCAGTTGCTATAGTGCCTTAAAATTCCTTGTAGATTTCCTTATGGCTTGTAGGATTGTCTGCAGATGCAGAATTTTCCAAATGCATTCACAGATTTGAAAAATATTTCAGCCCCTCACTTTCAAGGTCTCTTTAAAAAACCTACAGTTTTTACGCAAATGTTTTGCTATCACAAAACATTCTTTCTGCTGATTTTCCTATACCTTTTTTTGTTCAGTATATTGAAGTTTAGGGTAAAATCTGTAAAAACCATGATATTGTTATTGCCATATCAGTGAGCAGTAGATATGCCTGCCCTTTTACATTCATAAACAGCCTAATTTCATCCAAACAGGCTACAAATCTCTCCAGCACTTACCCTCTGGTCAACATCCAGACATCATTGTACATAAGTAAAGTATTAGACTCTGCCTGAACCTCATCAAGAAGTGCTTGAAACTGTCAAAAATTAAAAGCACAAGCCATGATGTAATTTACCATATTTATGACATCTTTGTGAATATCATCTTTTTTTTTTTTTTTTTTTTTTTTTTTTGCTGCTGCTTTCCCTGTCACATAGTCACATAAACCTTCTTGATTTATAAAACGATGAAACTGAATGACTGGATGTGTTGCTTCTTTAACAAAGGACTGTATGAAACCAGATCATACAAGGTGCCCTGTCACTAATAATTGAAACCACTTTTTCTGGTCTTATGTCTTGTGACAAGAAAAACTCTCTATCACAGCACTATTCCTTGTGTTCTCCTGGCAAAGACACCAGTTTCACCAGCTCTTCTCTAATGATGTCACAAACAGCATAATGCAAAATTACCACCAGCCTTGCATGATGATTTATATCTGTGCTTTTATCCAAGCACACAGTGTAACACTGCCTTTTGTAAGTCAGTGGTGAGTCATTTGCCATGTGCAAGACTCGATCTTTAACAGTACTATTTCTAAGTGGCATCTCAGAAATGCATTGTAAAATGTTATCTTTTTTTGGGAAATTATGAAAAAGTTAATTACTCCCAGACAACATGTTTTGCTTATCATGTTTTGCTATGGACAGTGAAATTTGAAAGCTGGCAGCTGTCAGATGATTTGTTTTAGAAAGATAGTTGAGAACAAACTAAGGTACTGGGAGTGATATTTCCTCAATTTCCCTTCAAGTAACTCCAAAGATTTACCAAGTTTGTGGTTGGTGTCAAAGTGCTGTTTGACACTTGATGAACAACACACAGCACTTTCACTACACAAAATACATAATATTTCCCCATGGAATTCATTCTCTCCAAATGACTGTCCAGCCTCTTGAAGTGATCTTCCACTATCTGTTTTCAGTTTAGTTTTTTTTTCAGTTTTTTTGTTTGTTTGTTTTTTGGTTTTTGGTTTTTGTTTTGCAGTAGTCATTTTTTAGTGTTCAAGACTTGGAGTCTACAAAAACACAAAATTTAAAATACTGATGTACTCAATACTAATATATTCCTGTACCAAAAGTAGCTAACACTACTAGTTAACACTAAAGAATTAGATACTCCCTGATCAGCAACCTATGGCAGTGATTCTCAACTGGGGTTTCCATAAATTTGTTGACCACCAGCATAAGGGGGCAGTGTTCCACTATCAGTTTCTGGCCTAATCTGGAAACAACACAAGATTCTCTGTCTCTGTCTCTGTCTCTGTCTCTGTCTCTGTCTCTCTCTCTGTCTCTCTCTCTCTCTCTCTCTCTCTCTCTCTCTCCCTGCCTCCCTCCTTCCCTCCCTCTCTTGTTTTTCCTTGTAGTTCAGTATGACTTTGGATATGCTTACAGATTTTTGCTATATAGTTACCATGAGATTTATGGACAATGTCTTGATTACAAGCTATTTTGAAATGATAGTAATATATCATTCTTTTTTTTTATTTTGAAGAGAAAAAATCAAACAACATAAAACAATATTATCAATCAAAACAAAGCAGTGAACATGATACAGGGCTTTAAAACAAGATAATAGGAAATCACCAATGGCTACCATAATGCCTCTTGTTATTTTCAAAGTAGCTACCTACATCATCAGACATAATAAAATAAAACAACAAAACATTATAAAGTCAATCAAAACAAAAAGCAATACAGGGCTTTGAAATAAGATAGAAAATAAAAAATGGCTACCATAATATATCTTACTATCTTTGAAACAGCTACACATACCATCAGATATAATAAAATCAAACAAAACAAAACAATAAAGAAAACAGAATAATGAAAATGATACAAGGCTTCAGAACAAGATAATAGGAAATTAACAATGGCTACCACCTTCCCATTTTAGATGTTTCTTCCCCTTTCACATTTACAATATCTATTATGTATTTTGGGTCCTACTAACTCCTTCAGTTTTTTATACTTGGGAGACAACATGATGTTAATTCATGTGATTCTGAACAATTTCATCTAACAGCATGATCTCAAGTTACATTCATTTACCAACAAGACCCTTGAGGTTATCTTTCTTTATAGCTGGGTAGCTTTCCAGTGTATACTAATGCCATATCTTTATCTTATTCATTCTGTGATTGATGGGCAAGCTATCCCTGCTATTTTCTGGCTTCCTGCTTTTCTCCCCTTAGACTTTTGGTCTATGAATTTCCTTTCGACTTAAATGTGTTTCTTGTGTACAGCATATTAATGGACCTTGTTTCTTGATCCACTGTCCCTGTGTTTGTTTTTATTGATGAACTGAGGCCAACTATATTAATGGTTACAACCAGCGTGTGTTGGCTCATCTCTGCCATGCTATCCTCCTGCTGCTGACCCCCTCACTTTTCCCCACTGTTCAGTTGCCTGCCCTGTTTGGTGATTTCCCTCTGCCAAACAGGGCAGGAAGGTTCCTGGAACCAGGATCATCTTTGTCTCTTCTAGAATATCCTTCAGCACTCTCTGTAGGGTTGGTTTTGTAGTCATGAATTCCTTCAGTTGTTCTGTATCATGGAAGTATCTTATTTTTCCATCACCCTGATTTGATTTCTTTTAGTCTCATGAAATTGTTTCTTTACTTTGAGGAATCTCTACACTGATTTCTACAGTGGTTACACTGGTCTGCATTCCCACCCACAGTGGAAAGGGTTCCTTTTTCCCCATAACCCCTCCAATATTTGTTATTGGTTGATTTCTTGATGATAACCATTTTTTCTAGAGTGAGATAGAATCTCAGTGTTTTAATTTGCATTTCTCAAATGACCAATGATTTTGAACAATTTTTCATTTTTTTATTTGCCATTTTTATTTCTTCATCTGAGAAGTACATATTTTTTTCTGAAGAGAAGAAAACTGAAAGAAATGAAACAATAGAGTCAATCAAAACGAAACAATGAACACGATACAAGACTTCAAATCAAGATAAAAGGAAATCAATAATGGCTACCATAACACCTCTTGTTATCTTCAAAATAACTGTCCATACCATCAGGCATAGTAAAATCAAACAAAACAATAAAACCAATTAAAACAATAAAAGCAATACAGGACTTCGAAATAAGACAATAGGAATACAACAAGGGCTACCATAATGCATCTTGTTATCTTTAAGGCACCTACTTTACCATCAGACATAATAAAATCAAGCAAAAAGTAGAATAAAATCAATCAAAAGAAAACAGGTAAAGCAATACAGAGCTTCAAAACAAGAATAGGAAATCAATAAGGGCTACCATAATACATTTTGTTATTTTTGAAGTAGCTGTCCATGCCATCAAATATGATAAAATCAAACAAAACAAAGCAGAATAAAACCAAACTAAACAGAACAATGAAAACAATACAGGGTTTCTGTTGTGGTTTGTGTTCATATGGCCCCTAAGCCTCATGTAATCATGGATGCAGCTGAGTCTAGCATTTGTGATTGGTTTGTTTTCTGGTGGTGGGATTGGTGGTGTGAGTGCTGCACCCACCCAAGGGTGGAGCTGGCATACAGTGTGAGGGTGGGAAGAAAGCGTGTCTTTCTTCTTTTGTTCTTTGGCTCTGTGTGCGCTTGCTCTTTGTGGTGGCCATAAACAGCTGCACCTGTGCCATGCCACCCTGCCTGTAAGCCACCTGAGTATGAACTGAAACCTCTAAAAACTGTAAGAAATAAACCTTTCCTTCCTTCATTTTGAGCATCAGCTATTTTGTCTCAACAACAAGAGAAAAATAACCAAGACACTTTCAAAATAGTACAATAGATTAACAATAACCACTGCCTTCCCTTTTTAGATAACTGTCCATACCATCAGGCATAGTAAAATCAAACAAAACAGAATAAAACCAATCATTCCTCCCCTGTCACTTTCACAATATCTATTGTGCATTTTGGATCCCACTAATTCCTTTAATTTTTTAATACTAGGGAGACAACACAGTATTTATCCATGTGACTCTGAACCATTTCATCCATGAGCATGATCTCAAGTTGTATCCATTTACCTACAAGAGCATGGAAGTTATCTTTGTAGCTGAGTAGCTTTCCATTGTATAAAAATGCCATATCTTTCTTGTCCTCTCTGCAGCTCATGGGCAAGCTACCCCCACTTCTTTCTGGCTCCCTGTCATATACAGCACTTTTCTCTCTCCTTTGACTTTTAGTCTATGAACCCCCTTTCAAGTTAAATGTGTTTCTTGTATAAAGCGTATTAATGGAACCTGTCTCCTGATCCACTCTGCCCATGTTTCTTTTTATTGGTGAATTGAGGCCATCTACATTTATGGTTATAGCCAATATGCACTGCCTTGTCTCTGCCACACTATTTTCCTCTTGTTGGCCACCTACCTTTCTCCTCCATTCAATTGTCTGCCCCACTTAGTGATCTCACTTCTACCACTTTTCTGGAAACATGGTCTTTTTTATGTCTCTAGAATGTCCTTTAGTATTCTCTGTAGGGTTGGTTTGGTGGTCACGATTTCCTTCAGTTGTTCTTTGTCATGGAAGTATCTTGTTTCTCCATTAATTTTCAAAGACAGTTTTGTAGGGTACATAAATCTGGGTTGGAAGTTGTTTTCTTTCAGGATTTGAAATACTTCACTCCAACCTCTTGACTAGATGGTTTGTGTTGAGAAATCTGTCATGATTCTGATAGGTTTTCCTTTATAGGTGATCAGTTTCTTTTCTCTAACAGCTTTTAATATTTGGTTCTTGTGCTGAATTTCTGGAATCTTGATAATTATATGTCTAGGTGTAGATTTATTTTGGTTATGGCTATCTGGAGTTCTGTATGCCTCATTTATCTGTATGGCATGTCCTTTTCCCATGCTTGGAATATTTTCTGCTATTACTCCTATAAACAGGCCTTTATTGCCATTTGTGTTGATCCCTGCCTCTTTACTGACACCTATTATTGTTTTGTTTTGTTTTGTTTTGTTTGTTTTCTTGGTACTGGGGATTGAACTCACAACCTCATGCCTGCCAGGCAGGCGCTTATGCTACTAAGCTAAATCCCTGGCCCTGAAAGTCTATCTTCTGTTTCTTTCAAGTGGTTTTACCAGCTTTCAATGGAGTTTTTAGTTTCCTGGATAGCTTTTTGAATCTGTTTCATACATTCTAAATGTCTCTTATATTGTTCATTTACAGTTTCCTTCATTTTCCTATGCTCATCTTTTTTTATTGTTGTTTTTTGTTTGTTTGTTTTTTTGTTTTGTTTTGTTTTGTTTGTTTTTTGGTACCAGGGATCGAACTCACAACCTCATGCTTGTCAGGCAGGTGCTTAAGCCACTGAGCTAAATCCCTGGCCCTCTTTTTTGAGACAGGGTCTCACTATGCACATGGTTCAGACTGGCCTTGAACTCACTTTGTAGCTCAGGCTGGTCTTGAACTCACAATGATCCTCCTGCCTCAGCCTCCATGTGGGGCGAGTACAGGCATGTGCCACCACACCCAGCTGATGCTCATCTTTTTTTTAATCTATGTCTTCTTTAGAGATACTTAGCAATTCTTTTATTTGTTTTTCATTTCTTCTTTTACCTGAGTTATTATTTCTGTTCTAATTCCTTTTATAGCCTCATGAAGTTGTTTCTTTACTTCAGTTGCCATCATTTCAGAAACTTCAGGTGTACGACTCCTGATCTCTTCCATGATTGCATCTCCTGGACTTGCTTTACTTGGGTTGGAGTCCAGAGGCTGCCTTTTGCTTCTTTGTCTTGACATTTTCCCAGGTTCTTCCAAACAAGCGGTTAGTAGGGCACTTCCCGCATTGGCTACAATTTTTCCGAAGTGTGACTGTTTGGTTCTCCCGGCCAGTGCTGGCTACAGGTATCCAATGGTGGCCACTGGGTGTGCTGGTGCAGGGCTGGCTGCTGTTTTCCCCAGCCTGTGCTGGCTACCTGGGGCAGGAAGTTCCCTGGATGGCAGATGGAGTGCGCACAGGGGCAGGGCCCGCCAGTGCCTCCCAAACCTGAGCTACTTACTCTGAGAAGTACGTATTCATCTCAGATGCCCATTTTTGGATTGGGCCTTTGAATTTGGTGGCCCTGAGATTTTTCAATTATTTATATGTTCTGGATATAATTTTTTTTGTCTGAGGGACAACTAGTTAAAACTTTCCATTCTGTAAGTTGTCTTTTTACTCTGTTGGTGATTTCTTTTGATGTGCAAAAGGTTTTTAATAAGATGTTGATTCTTTGAAATATTTCCAATGCAGTTTGAGTTTTCTTCATGAACTGTCTGCCTACACCTATTTCTTCAAGATTTCTCCCTACTTCTCTTTCAGAAGATTTAGTGTTTCTGTTTTAATAGAGTCTTTTGCAAGAAAAAGAATTGGACATGGCATGCGATGGTAAGAAAAAGCAACGAAATTAATTAAGCTCAGAGTGAATAGGCTTATACCAGTGAAACAAAAATGAAATGAGATTTCAGGGATTTAAAATGCTGCTCACTGGATCTAGAGCTCTTCCTATGGGTCTTCCAGGGCCTGCTTGACAATATGATTGACAGGGTGCTGAGTGATGTTGCCTGTATCTATTGCTCATGTCCTTTCCCATAACTCACTTTGTTATAATTAGATGTATAAAATGCTGTCCATACACACGAACCTTCAGTGAACTACAGGGGAAGAAAAATTAGTATAGGTTGTGCAAGAGGATTTGACACACATGTTCCCTGGTTTGGAATTTTGAAACCTTCCAGATGAGGCTTTTCTCATGTTTGTCTCTGGACACCAGGTCCTAAGACAGAGAGGGTAGGGGACTTGTGGGGGATGGTTGATCCTGGGGCATTGTTCAGGTTCAGGGGACTGAAGGGGAGTGATCCATTAGCCCCAGTTTTATTAACTATATTAGTGTGGTGGTGCATAGCTATAATTCTAGCACTCAGGCTGAGACATTATAAGTTTGAGATTCCAAATTCAGTAACCCTGTCTAAATTTTTTTAAGAGGCCAGTATTACAGCACTTCAGTGTAAAGATCCTGTGTTTAATTTCCTGTGTGCCCTTTCCCCACCAAAAGTACTAAAATCCTATGCAGATACTGGCATTAATGACCATGGTACTTTAATCTTCAGGAGACAAAAAACAGGTCTCATAATACCAGTTACAATGTCAGACCATGAGAAGGGAGTTAGTGTTGTATTTCTTGAAAGACTGGGGACTAAATGAGGCCTCGGTCTTACAGGAATTGGAATTCTGTATAGGAAATCAGAATGCATTTGGCAAGTCAGGATCCATTTATTAGGACTAGGTGGTCTTTGTGATTTGTGATTAATTAAAAATAACAACATAACTAGTAGGATCTGAAAATAAAATTAGAGCTGCATCATCAGTGAATTTCACAAGGAAAAGGCACCACTTTGCCTTCATCTGAGAGTTCTTTAAATGCCTTCCAATCAAAGCCAGGACTGATCTCAGAATCTTGAGAGAAGCTGAATCTACAGATGAAAAACAAAATGAATTCCTGAGTTTGGAGGTAAAGAGAGATATAAGCAGAGAAACTAGTAGTTCTCCAATATAAGCATTTAAAAAATACTTACTCTGATAAAGATGGGCTTCTGAATTTCAAGAGCACTTTGAGAGGTTCCTACGTTTTATTCATGGACCTCCACAAGAGCATGTCTTGTCATTAATGTAAGGAATTCTGTGAAATACATTATCGTTCTCCAGCTGCTGCACAAATCTTCAGTCTGCTCAGTAACAGAATACTAATGAGGTAAATAGGTTGGTGGTTTTTTTTTTTTATGTCTCAGTATTGGGGACTGGGGATATATTTAGAGAAATGGATTGCTAGGTGATTTTAAAAAATTTCATGAATGCCATAGAATGTTACTTACACGAATTTAGGCACTATAGCCGATTACCCACCTAGACTATATAGTATAGCCTGTTGCTTCTATAGTGCACTACTGCACAGGTGTTGCTATACTGAATGCTGTCTGCAAATATAGCACAATGATAGTTATTTGTGTATTTAAGCATATAAAAGATACAATAAAACATACTGTAAGATACTTTTAAAAAATGGTATACCTACATAGAACATTTACTGTGAATGGAGCTTGCAGGACTAGAAGTTATATGGGTGAGTTAGTGAATGAGTGGTGACTCAGTGTGAAGGGCTAGGATATTACTGAACACTATAGTAGGATTTTTGAACAGGTTATACTAACTTTTCATCAATAATAATTTAAAGTCAGCTTACTATAGGTTTTTGCTTTATAAACTGTAAAATTTTTAATGTTTTGACTCTTGTAATAACAGTTTAAAACACTAACACATTGTGCTGCTATACAAAATATATTCTTCTTATGCTTGGTTTAGAAGCTTATTTTCTTTATTAAAAACTTTTAATTTTTCATTTTAATTTTTTTTTAAAGTTTTGTGTTAAAAACTAAGAATCACACACACATACACACAACCTTAGGTCTATGCAGGGCCAGGATAATCAATATCACTGTTTTCTACTCTTACATCTTGTGCTCCATGCAGATTTGCAAGAAAAATAATACACACGAATCTGTCAAACTTCCACAGTAACAATCTTTCCTTCTGCATCCCCTCCTGGAGGACCTGCCTGAGGTTTTTCTTGAGCATGTGCCATTTTTTTTTTTC
Source organism: Dasyprocta punctata (assembly GCA_004363535.1). Lineage (NCBI taxonomy): Eukaryota > Metazoa > Chordata > Mammalia > Rodentia > Dasyproctidae > Dasyprocta > Dasyprocta punctata. The sequence goes on from RJWM01002385.1 coordinate 64,401, forward strand.
AAAAATATGTCCAGGTAGGATTTTTTCATTATTATTATAGATTTGCTTATAAGCACCAAAGGCACCATGAATATTTCTGTCTGTTGAAATCTTTCATTGGTGGGGTTCATGTTTTCAAACTCCCTAAAGAGTTTGTTGAAGTCTGCAATAGTTTGTGTTAAATCTTTCATTGTGAATTTTCTTGAGGTTTCTTTTTCTTTTTCATACACTTTCCTTTTCTCTTTCTTCTTCTGTGTTGTTATCCTAGTTTCAACTCATTAAGTCAATTCCTTATCTGTACCCAGGTTAAAATTCTTTTGTCTTCTCAGCCATAGCCCTGTTGATTTTTGTAGCTTCCTCATCCTTAGCAAGTCCTTTAAAATCATGGACAAACCTCTTTAGTGTCTTCTTCCAGATATCATTCATTAGCTCCTGTTGATATTATCCCATCATAAACACAGTTATTAACGTCGTGATTTCAGAAATTTGTCAGAGCCTTCTCTGTGTCTTCCTTAGATGCAATAACCTGGGGAAAATTGTCCTCAGTGGTAGGCCTTAAGGCTGCTCTAATTCTTAATCAATTGTTTGAATAAAAAAGCTTATGTTTAGAGGGGAGAGTACTGCATTGATATTGGGGTAAAGACTCATCAATAAATGTGCTGTGTCATAAACAGTAAGCTAGATCTTGAAAAGTGTGTGTTGGCCTGCTCAGGAGGTTCCAAGGAAGATTTTTCAAGAATGAGGTGCCAAGCTTAAAGAACACACATCAGGAGCAACAGTAGGCAGCATGGAGTAGAGCAGAGCAGAAGAGCCATCTGTGTCTCTTTGTATAATTCTTACACAGGTTGTTATCTCAGGTTTACGTTCTTACATAGTGTGGTAACCAGTGCATGCATGTTTCCCTGTGCTGAGTCATGGTTACATAAATGTATCTCACTGTGTGCCTATGATAGACAAGTGGTGTCACATCCTCGGGTGTCTTTAAACACCATGAACTTTGAAGAAGTTTGAATGATTCCTCACAGTATGTTTTTCTACAAATAATACTTCTTCAATTTTCTGGCAAAGCAATTTAGGAGAACAGATTGAAAGTGGAGCTAGGTCATTTATGATTTCTTATTTCTCCTGTAGTACACTGGCAGTCTGTACTTACTGATATGCTTGAAGACTGTGGGGTTCTCAAAGTGACAGATCACAAAGGGTTCCAAATTTTAGCCTGCAACATTGCCTCTAATTAAGACTGTTATTCTGTCCTCAAAAGGCTTGAAATCTAACACTGACTTAACCTCCTTTGGAATTAGTTCTTCCAGGCATTTATTTCTGGCACAAGAAATGCTTCATTCACAAGGAAAATTTTCTCTGGCAAGTAATTTTCCTTCACAATCATCCAGAATTTCTAATAATTCCTCAGTTGCCTTCATATGAGCAGTTGCAGACTCTCCACTCATATTGTGTAATGAATGATTCTTCAATTTAAACCACTCACAGCTAGCAGTAATTTCACAGCTCTAGTTGGGTCCAACCTTTTAACATTGCAAATAAACTTTTTGTGCTACGTGTGTATCTGTTATGGTACTGTGAGGAATGTCTTTATGTAGCCAAGCCATTAGAAGTTTCTCTGTATCTCATATAGTCCCTTCTTGAATTTTTTATTCCCAATGCCTTCAGTAAATCAATCCTTTAATACCTTTTGCCATTTTGCTCTTGTTCTTCAAGATTTTAGCTGTGGTAGACTAGAACATGCCTCACTGGCAAGCAATAACCACTGATTTTCAACCCTCATAGTACTTAATCATTTAATTTTGTTTCCAGGTCTTTGTCATGGGCTTTCACATGTTAGTAGTGGATTCCATATGCTTATGGTCCATGCTGAATGAAATAAATAATGCACAAAAGAAAATGGTGAAATCATAAACACAGTGAAGAGAGGCTGAACACAACACAGCACAATGTTTTATAATAAGCTTCATATATATATGTGTGTGTGTGAATATGTGTATGTGTAGGAGTAGTACATTGTAAAATATAAAAAAATATATAGCACAGTTCTGCATTGCAGATCAGTTTTGGAGCACTTACCCAAGTGTGATCAAGACCCTGGTTCTGTTGCAATGCCATTAAAAAAAGAGTAAGGAGAGAGAGAAAGAGAGACAGAGAAACAGGGAGGAAGAGGTGGTGAATTAACTAATAGAGAATTTATAACACCCAGCTGAACTGAATCAGCATGGTTCTGGGTGTGGAAGACTCGCCTGAGGATTGTTGCCAATAGCATAAAAGGAGAACTGGAGAGGAAGTCGGTGTGCTGTTGTTTCTACTGGAGAAGCTTGTCACGCTGATTTTCCTGATATGAACTCAGCTGTTCTCATCACCAGAGGACTTTGGGTCCTTGCTGTTGCTGAGGATGGCTGTGGTTCCTTTCAGGGGATCTCTGGTCCTTACCACTTCCTGGCTTCAGTGGAGATCCCTCATCCTGCTGACACAGATCCTTCATCCCACTGGAGCAGACTTTCTATCTTCCTCTACTAACCTTTGGGCCTTCCCAATGCAGATCCTTGGTACAGCCTTGCAGAAGACATTGTAATGGGTTGCAGGCCTTCAGCTGGACTTATGGAGGACATTGCTATGGTATCTAGGTCTTCAGATGGACTCATACAGGGCATTGCCAAGGGATCCAGACCCTCAGCTGTATTCTTTGAGTCTCTAGTGCATTGACAGATCCCCTCACTCTTTTGTATTTGACTCTTTGCATAACTAACTATTATGAAATAATCCTGTAAATTCTGTGTCATTAAATCTATTCCTTTGAAAACCATGACTACAACAGTACAGTAAATGCATAAATCAGAAGCTATTCATTACCATTGTTAGATATATGCTATATATAAATGAACATGCTATATTTTTATATAACTGGCAGCAAAATAAGCTTATTTACACCACCATTACTAAAAACATGTGAGTAATGCATTGTGCTATGATGTCACAAGGTGACAGAAAGTTTTCAGCTCCATTATGTTGTGGGACCATTGTTGTATATGCATTCCATCACCAGTCAAAACAGTAATGATGGCATATGACCTTATTTGGAATTATGTAGTATGAAGCCTTACTGCCTGGCAATTTTAAATTGGATGCCAAAGATTGTAAATTTCAAAATGTTTGGCTCTGGATATATTTGTATTACAAATATCTTTGAACTTTGTTCTGGAATCCAGTTAAATTATATGGAAACTGATCCTTGCAATTTGGATCTTTAAGCTTTGCTTGGTAAGGACCAGAACAGAACTCACATTAGGTAAGGACCAGTATCCCATTACAGATACAAAACCTTTGTGACTATTCTCAATTTCCATGAGGTTTGAGCTTTTTCCACTCTGGCTTGAGGGAACAGCTAGTATTTTTGGTGAACTCTAAGAATTTTTATCTAATTCTTTTGGTTGATCCTTTCATTACACAGAGATATACACCTCTATTCTTCTGAAGATTTAATGGGAATCCTCTCCAGTTTTCCAGAGATATCTCTGAGTAACTCTCTCCTTTCCAGTACACTGTTGTATGCAGTCTAAGCACCTTGGCCACCACAGAGTCCCAGTTCTACAGCCATAACTCAGGTAGGTTGCTGGACATGTTCTGAAAACTTCTGTGCCTTATTCTCAAAAATTGCCAGGCAGTAACGTGGGAAAGTCATGGAGTTCACCTTGTTTAAAAATACTTTTATTTTTTTAGGGATTGTTCTCCTTTTTGCTTATTGACCAGTTACTCGCACCTGTATATGTTGTTAGTTTTTCAAAAACAGTTTTAATGAGAGTGTAAATCTCCTTGTTTTTCCATCTAGTTGGACACAGATGTCTCAGTCATGAGAAGTATATTGAAATTTGTTTGAAAAATGTGTTTGGTCTTAAAAACACTTTAAAATCTAGAATAAACTCTAAACCCCTTAACCAAAGCCTTCCTCAGTGTGACCTCAGTCTAAAATTTGAAATTATCTTTCAGTTTCAGGCAGAACAACTAAACACAGCTTGTGTGTTTCCACTTCTTTGTTCAAAGATATCCAATGCTGTCAACACAATATTGATTTCTCGACTACTGTCCTCATATTGGATCCTTTGTTTTAGTCATTTCCACTTCATATGATCATTTTAACTGTATTTATTTCACCTTACTAATAAAATTATATGCTTTTAAGAAGGATGGAAACTGTGTCTGATATCCTTATATTATTTTCAAAAGTCTTGCACAGGGGCTTGTTACATATGTTTGCAATTTATCTAACAGAGGGCTGAATACCCTGACAATAGGACTCTAGGGCTTTATTTTTGTTGGTCTTAATCAATAGTATACAATTTAGTATATTAAAGTATAAAAATAAGTTATGATATGATTTATGCATGTTCACTATGATATTATAAGTCTAGTGTGCCTACATTTAAAAACACACTGATGGTAAAACATTAAGTGTGATTTTATTTTGTGTGTTCTGTATCTAATCCACACTGCCCTTTCACACTTCCGGTTTCACATACCCCTTTGCTGAGGCACAAAGCGTTACTGTGCTGAAATTTTCCACTATACCAAGTGTCCTCTTGGTACTTAGGAAGGCAGAATTTTGGCCAATAACAAAGCTACCTGAGTTCTGAGAGACAAGAAGCCAAAATGGGGAAGAGTGTGACCCTCAGTGGCAGACTGCATGAATTTGAGTACTGGATCTGCTAATCATTAACACTGTGACCTTGTGTAGTAATTTCTCCTAGGTTTCAATTCCTCACCAACATACATAAGATAGTAATAGCACCCAGTGCACAGAATTTTGTGTAACATAGAAATTTAGGTCTTTCTGCCACACTCAGTTCATGTTTTTTAATTAAATCACCATTCATGCTCTTATGCCTAAATTAGAGCACTGCTTTTAAGGACAAAATTCCTAACTAAAAACTCATGGAATTGATAGACTATAGATAGAGTCAACTGTCACTCAGTTTTTATTGTCTATATTCCCAACCTACTTTTTAAGGAGATAATTTAAAAAGGCTTAAGATTCAAACAAATTCTCCATACCTTATGGCTATTAGTCTTGCCAAGACATGGACATTCTTAGTGAGAAACTGAATCACATTCTACTTATACATGCCCTCTATATAATTATAGTCTTTTTCATAATTATCTTTTCAGTTTACTGAATACAGTATCTTCTCCTTTCTGAGTAATGTTCTAAGTACTTTACAGATATCATTTTATTTAAAATGAAAATCTTACAATGTACATCGCTAGGCATCTGAGATGAATATAGACTTCTCAGCTAAAGAAATACAAATGGCAAATAAATGCATGAAAAAGTGTTCAGCATCATTGGTCATTAGAGAAATGCAAATTAAAACAACACTGAGATTTCATCTCACTCCAGAAAGAATGACCAGGACCAAGAAAACCACCAACAACAAATGCTGGAGAGGCTGTGGGGAAGAAGGAACTCTTCTGCACTGTTGGTGGGAGTGTACACTGGTGCAACCACTGTGGAAATCAGTGTGGAGGTTCCTCAAAAAGCTGGAATTGGAGATCTCATTTTGACTCAGCTATTCTGCTTCTGGGCATATTCCCAGAAGAATTGAAAACATCATACCACAGCGATGTATGTGCACCTATGTTTATAGCAGCACAATTTGTGATACCTAAATCTTGGAAACAACCCAAAAGCCTATCAACTGAGGAATCGATAAAAAAGATGTGGTATTTTTATACAATGGAGTACTACTCAGCTATAAAGAAAGATAACATTGAGGCTTTTATAGGTAAATGGATGCAACTTGAGACCATACTCATAAGTGAAATAAATCAAACTCACATTTATAAATACCGTATTGGCTCCCTAGTGTGAGAAACTGAAAGAGTAAAAAAGATACAAAATCTTCAATAAATATTGTGAAAGGGTAAGAAACTGCTCAAAAAGGTAAAAAAAAATAACTCAGGGAAAACGAGAAAAGAAAGAAGGGAAAAGAAAGAAGTTATAAATTTGTATATATACAATTAAGATTACTAAGATGATTGTACTACTAATCCTATTCTTGGAACAAAACAGTTAATATTCATGGGATTAGATCAATTTTGCATGTCTATTTGGTGATTTGAGTAACACTTAAAGATAGCTATGCAAAACAACAAATTTTGTTATGTTCCTACCACCTTGTTTTGAAAGCCTATATTGTTATTGTTTTGGGATCTTTGTTATTGCTATTTATTTGGCTCTTGTTTCTTGTTTTTCTTGTCTTTCGTTTTGTACATGTACATGTATAGGCTTATATATGCCTAGAACTTCTTCTAAAAAGCTTACAAGAATTGATTTTATTATGTGTGATGGTAAGAACAGCTACATTGAAGAAAATGAGACATGGTAGCTATTGCTGATTTGCTATCATCTTGTTTTGAAGCCCAATAATGCTTTTATTATTTGTTTTGTCTAGTTTTAGTCTGTTTTCTAGTATTTGATTTCAATATGTGTGAAGGTATGAGCAGCTATTTTGAAGAAAACAAGTGACATTATGGTAGCCATTATTGATTTCCTATCATCTGGTTTTGAAGGCCCATAAGGCCCTCATCCCTTTGTTTCGATTGGTTTTATACTGTTTTATTTTGTTTTAGTTTAATGTGTGTGAAGGTATGGACAACTATTTCAAAGACAACAAGAGACATTATGGTATTCGCTGTTGATTTTCTGTTGTCTTGTTTTGAAATCCCATGTTAATTGAATTGTTATGTTCTGATCTGCTTTGCTCTGTTTTGTTTGTTTTGTTTTCTTTTCTTTAAAATAAAAAAAAGGTACATTGCTATGGTTTGAATAATCGTCCTCTCCAAAACTCAGGTTGAAATGTAATTGTCACTATAACATTGTTACGAGGTAGGACTAGCCAGGTGTGGTAGCACATGCCCATAATTTTCAACACTCAGGAGACCAAGGTAGGAGGATCACTGAGATTTTGAGGCCAGCCTGGACTACACAGTGAGACTTTATCTTAAAACAAAAACAAAAACAAAAACAAAAAAATGAAATAAAAAAGAGGTAAGACTGTTAAGAAGTAGTTATGCCAGGAGACTCCTATGCTGTCACAAGAGTAGATTCTCTTTAAAGGCTAAGTTTGTCATCCCCTGCCCCTTATCTCTTCATGCTCTGCCAAGGGATGACATCTTAAGAAGGCTCTCGTTAGATGCTAGTCCCTAGGTCTTGGACTTCTTAGCCTTGCAGAAATATAAAGAATAAATTTCTGTGTTTATAAGTGACCTAGTCTGTGACATTTTGGTATATCGATATGAAACAGACTAAAGCATAGGCATACTAAAGATGAGAAAACTACATCATGAAGAACAAAGGACTTGCTCAGTAGCCCCTGATTTGATAAGAACTGAGTCAGGATTCACACCTAAGGCAGTCTAACTTTAGAACCCAACATTAACCTCTATGCTTCTCTGATAAGCCAAGTTTCAGGATAAAACTATGGTGACATATTTGTCAAAGCCAGAAGTGGTCTGACTGGTGTGTATTAGAAATTCTAACACATGTTCCCACAGTAGGAGTTATGGAATGCATTGCAGACATCACATGAGGGTTTGGATAAGGGATGAATTTTTAAATAATGCTACCTAGAACAACATATGTTGTCTCTTACAACGTAGACTCCACCAGTGAGAGTCCTTTGCAGTGAGAGGCAGTGGAGGATGTTTTCAGGTAGACTTGTTCTATAGCAGGGTGCACTTAAGGAAGAAGCTTTGGCTCTCTCTGGATGACGAAGAAGGGTTACAGAGTGTCAGCGTCCAGGTCATTAGAGACAGTCTAACTGAGGGTGCTCTTATAGGGCTGGCTGAATAGTGGAAACCTGTAGCCCCTGGTGATTTAATAGAATCTCCTTGTTTGTTCAATTTTTGGGGGGTGGGGGGGTTTTACCGGGGATTGAACTCATGACCTCGTGCTTACTAGGCAAGCACTTGAGTTGCAGAGCTAAGTTTCTGGTCCTAGAATCTCTTTGTCTATAATAGAATCTCTTTATTGTAATAGGAAATGCTTCCAGTGTAGCATAGTTGAGAATATATTAAGGTAAATTAGCTACAGATACATGTAAATGAATTTTGACTTTCTGCATTTGATCTGTTTTCTTATTTTTGATTGAGATAAATCCACCAGAACATCAGTCTTCACCTTTTTCCTCAGTCATGCACATGACTTAAATTCAATAAAAGCAAGGGTTAGGAGCCAAGCACAGTGGGACACACCTGTAATCCCAGCCATTATGGAGACTGAGGTAGGAGTATAGCAAGTTGAAGGCTAGTGTAGGAAATTTAGCGAGACTCTGTCTCAAAATTTTAAAAGGGTTACACATACAGCTCAGTCTGCATGGAGTTTGCCTAATGTACATGGAGCTCTGGGTTCATTCCCCAGTGCTGGGGGTGTGGTGGGCATCTAGGCTTAGGGCTTATGTCCTAAAACAGGGGGACTGTAATTTATGACCAGATGTCAGCCAAACTCATGGGAGGAAACATGATGAGGGCAAGTATATGTGTTAATGTATAGGTCATTAAAAATGTGTTCTGATTTATACTTTTTTAGTTAAAAATATCTAGAAAATATCAGCATTACCATTATTGACTTTTTTCAAGCTGTATGTAAGGAGTCTCTATACAGGGTTAAAGAGTTGTGCTCTAGAGCATGAGCAGTCTAAGAATGAAGACCTTTCTTATTTACTAGTGTTTATCCTGTGACTGGCAAAGACCCAGCTGCTCAATAAACAGAAGATGGCAAGCCAACTTGAAATGAGTAAAGAGATCAGAGAACATTAACCTCACAGGAGCACAGAGATAGGAAAAGGAAGCAAAACAGGGAAACTTGGAACAAAAAATGCATTTCAGACTTGACAACTTCATCGTCTTCAGTTTGGTGAAAACAAATAGGAACTCTGCATAGGAGTATATGTCTCACAGCTGCAAAATCAGATAGCCCTGATTTGCATAAGTTATAATTTGAATGCACTTATTGGTGGCATGAATTGATTAATAAAGTACTGCATGAGAGTGGTTTATTGAAGCATCACAGCATAAGAACCTAGCTTTCTTGGCCCATTTGGTTGTACACTTGCGTTCAGTTTCAATCATGAAGAAAGTCATCCCTGCTAAAGGACAGATGCAGTTTTCAGAGATGTTGGAATTGTAAATGAACAGATGAGAGCTAAATATTTCTTCCCTCTTTTTTTGTTACTATCAGACATGACCAAAGAATAAAACCAGGAAGACTTGTTAGCCTATCATATGTTCTTAATTCAAATTATGGACCATAATTTTAATAACACATAATTTATTTTAAAATTAAAGACATGCTTTGCTCAGAGTATTTGCATTGTTTGTAATGTACAGCAGATTTTTGTAAGCTATTTTTAAATTGATCTCTTAGATTCAAAAGGCTAACAGATAACAACTCACATTATAACCCATGACACCTGCTTTGGTTCTATCTTTATTTGTTAATGATAAAATTTATTATATTCATTTTCAGTGTGTAACCTCATTAAAAATTGGCCAGATGTGAAAGCATCTAAGCAGAAGCTATTCCTTGAAAATTAGCCACTTAATAAAATACACTTAGCAGCACTAACCCAGTTGGAAAATGCTTTTTGTTAGGTTAATTGGTACATTTCAGATATACAGAATGATCACACTCATCATAGGGAATATGTATCTATCTGTACATGATTTATCTTGATTCCTCTTTTTTCCCATGCCCCTTCCCTCCCTCCAACCCTTTTTCCCCTCCTTATTTACAAAGCTTGTTTCCATTTTATCCTTCCTTCTTCAAGTATGTTTTAACCATGGATTCTTTCAAGGATCATTTTACCAGGCTTTAAAAGAAGTTTCCAGATTGGTGAGACTGTCAGGTGTATAAGAAGAACAGAACTGATGAGCCTGGAGAGTGGATAGGAGAAATGCCTCTCTTGTATCCACAGAGGTGCTGGGTCATTTCTGATTGATAACGATTTTCTAAGCATCATTTATTAAAACAGCTGTGTCTACTTGCCTATAGAAGAATATAGCAGCTGGGAAGTATTGTGTTGGAATAGAAAGATTAGGAGAAATGAACAAGCTTTGAAAAACATACTAAAAATGAGTTTATTTATTTATTGTAGCATTACTTTTTCATAAAAGGTATACTTTTCTCAAAATCATTACTCTTAAGCTATCTTAACTAATTATTATTTTGGAGCTTTTTTACATTAATCCAATATTCATTTTTCTCATCTTCCAAACTATGGAAACTTTCACCTTTTTAGGTGGGTGGGAGGCCATCAGGAACCAGGACTGTTTCTCCTGGCCAGGGAAATATCATCACCCTCTCCAGTTAGGTGTAATCAAGTTTTCATTAATGTGACAGAAATGGAAATAGGGAGCAACTTCTGAAAAAATCCTGAAAAGTTATGGTTCTTCTTTTATCTTATTTCTTCTCTACTACAAATGGATAAAATGATGGTCTCTAGCAAAATTTAAATCATAACTCTTTTTATAGACACATATATAAGAACCCTGGATTAGCTCTTACAGATTTCACAACAGAAATAAACTTCTGTCTTATTTGTAAGTCATTGTTATTTTGGGGTTTTCAGTTCTTGTCCACTTGCAAAGAGCAATTTTGTTATTGTTTTTGTTCCCCTTGGCAACTAATACTGAGACTATCAAGAAATTTCAACTAAATATAACCACATATAATCCTTTGAGCTTGACAAAAAATTGGTAAATTATGAAAAGAAAAGATAGATCTGGTGTGTTGATGCGTGCCTTTAATCCCAGCTATTTAGCAGATTGAGATAAAAGAGTTACAAGTTTGAGGCCAACCTAGGAAATTTAGAGGACCCTTCCTTGGAACAAAATAAAAAGTGTTGGAATTGTAGCTCAGTGAAAAAAAAAAAGAGAAAAGAAAGGAAAAAAAGTCTATTTAGCTAAAGCAAAATATAAAAAAATAGCTACTATAAACAAATTCAGAAGACAAATGATAGATTTGGTAAATTAATAATAGCAAAAGTCCTAAGATTAGGTTACAAAATGTACAAGAAAGCATTGGAAAAGAAAAAGTAAATATCCTTATAGAAAAAAAGATAAACAAGCAGAGCAAGTAGCTCAGACAAGAAACAACTCAAATGACTGGTAAGCATTTGAAATAATGCTAAAAATTTAATAGGAAAATGAAAGTAAAATAATAATGAAATGTTATATTTCTCAAAAAATTTAAACAGAATGGCTTTTACTGTTAGAATGCAAAAAAAAAAAAAGAGTAATTTTATGCATGACAGGTGAAGTTAATTCCTCTTGCCTTTTCTGAAAACAATCTATCCATATCTAAATTTTAAATGTATGTTTTCTTTGACTTAACAGTCCTACTCTTGGGAAGCTTTGGGGAAAAGAAATCATGAGGAAAGGCATATGGGTAAGTGTGCAGGTTGCAAAAGTTTTCATAGTGATCAAAGAAAGCAAAATCCCTGGAAACTTCGATAGTGAATTTTAAATAACTCATGGTATATATAATATGATAGGGAATATGTAGACATTAAAATCACGAATTATAGTTTTAAATATTCATCTGGCAGGTTTTAAAGTATTATTGAGTGAGAAAAAGCATTACACTGGTACATAGTTGATTCCTTTTTATTAAATGACCCATACCATGTAATAGGGTGTTAACCTGACCATATAAGCGTGAAAGAAAATATTGAAGAATGCATTCTAATTTGTTAATCAAGGGCAGTAGATACAGCTTAGTAGTAGAGCACTTCCTAGCATGTGGAAAGCCTTAGGTTTAATTCCTAGGTTTGCAAAAAGTATACTGAAATGAATTATTAACTGGTATCACAGAGTGAATCAAAGCAAGAGGGATGATGGAAGCAGGATAGAAGAATGCAAAACTTGCTACAAGTTGTTGCAAGAAAACAAAGGTAAGGCTCCCCCACCGAACTGCGCAAATTTTAGAATATATGTGACTTACTTACATGTGAAGTACATTATATGTTTTAGGTACATGTATTGGTAGACGTATACCTAGTTCCTGCTCTTCTTTTACACCCAAAGATATTCACCAACATTTTACTGCACAAAAATACAAATTCAATATAGGAAGAGTAGAAAATAAAGAAAAGCAAAATAATTTGTTGAAAAATCTATAATCTCACTAGCCAGAGATAGCTGGGACTTTCATTAATGCATATATATATATATATATATATATATATTTTTTTTTTTTTTTTTTTGAAATGCGCTCTCACTATGTATTGCAGGCTGACCTTGAACTCACTATGTAACCCAGGTTGGTCCTGAATTTGCAGTGATTCTCCTGCTTCAGGCTCCCAAGTGCTGGGATTATAGGTGTGCTTCACCATGCCTGACTATGCATATAATTCTAAAATATATTGTAGATACTGTCTTATAATTCATTGTCACTACAAACATCTTTAATAATTAATTCTCAGAAGTATATAATTTTACATTCTGGAAAATGTGAAGTTATCACTTTATGCCCACACACCCAGATCTTTCGCAAATGTTCTTATCCTCAAATCACACCATTAAATTTAGAAGAATTTTTATTTTTCCAGTAAAAAGATGAGCCCCATGGAAGTAAGGGAGAGAGAAAGTCCTGCTTTTTAACTCTTTGTAAATCTGTGGCAAATCTGTATGGAAGCCATTTTCTTTTTGTTTTCCACTTGATTATATTCTAACATTTAAAAAATGACATTGACCCTTTATCTCAGGAACAGGAAAGAACAACTGTTGCTATGAAGTATATTTCAAAGGCCCATATAAATTCCTTGTCTCTCAAATGATCCCATAACATCTTTGTAGTCAAAGTAGCACATCATTTTCTCTGTAACAATTATTATAGTAAGATTCCAGGTTTGACGTTTAGGCTGAGTTGTTGATTAACTACATTTTTAAGTGGAATGATTTGCTGTTACAAATACATCGAAACCATCAAAGAGATTTCCATGTTGGAATAGTTTTCTTAACTTTGTTGTCAACTTAATTTTCTATGGAATTTGATCATTTGAATACAGCAACTGTTGACAGAATTTCATTGTCACCTGGTTTTTAAAAGACTATTTGCTTGATATCCAGTTCCTTTTTTAATCATTATTCTCTGTTCAACCTAGAGAAGAGTTCACCCTACCTCAGATTCCTAGGTGGTAGTAATAATATAGACCAAATCTGAATTTCCAGTTGCCATGAATACCACCTAAACTATGTATATATAAGCATCTCCTTGGTCCTGCCCCTCTTTTACTTTTTCTTTTCTTCTCTTTCTTCCTATCTTTTTGTTTTGTTTTGTTTTCATACAGAAACCAGAGCGACATCATTTCTACCATCAGTACAAAACCTCTCCTCGTTCTCCACCACCTGCCCCCAGTGTCCTGTGAGTGTCTTTTCTGACAGGTCAGAAATGGAAACAGGCTTATGACATTTAACAGCTGCCTCTAGTGTATTCCAATTTAAACACATCTGAAAATTAGTCTGGTTAGTTCCCACAGCATTTGAACATTTTAAATCCTCAGAAATGGAAGTTAAATTTTTGTATGCTTTATCTGAATGAACTCTTTTAAAATGTCCAAACAACAACACACTCTTTTTTAGCAGGCTCTGAGCACACATGAAAATGGTGTGCAATCTCCAGAAAACCAAATGAAGGGCTTTAATGTCCATTTTCTGTAAATCAACTGCCAGCCAGAATGTTTCTCTTGCTTCATCTCAGGTTGCCTGGGATTTCTGTGTGCTTACTGCTGACTGACAGTTTACTCATTGTAATTAAATCACATTCCAGTATGAAGCAACAAAAATCACCTCAATTAAACTGCCATATTGGCTCATTTTAGTATAACAGATTTGTTATGATTATGCAGTACTTGTTTCAGCACTTATTATTAGCTTATTTTTGCCCACAATGAGGCTATAAGGGACTTTTGTGTAGGTATTTCTCTACCATCTTCTCTCCCATCCACCCATGAGAAGTGGTGAATTATTTGGTTGCGGGAAATAGTAATGAAGAACTGGCCCTTCGATAGTGAGAACTGATTACATGAGACATTGTCTGTGATTCAGTGTTTCACTTTTTAACATCATTTCCCCAAAGTCATTTGAAGCATAATTCAGAAAGTCCTTTGCTCCAGAGAGAAATTTTCAAGTTTAACAAAAGGCTTTCAAGTCCTGGAAAATGGATTCAATTTCAAAGATCTTGACTGGCTAGTTTCTTCTTTTAATATTACCAACTGGTTGTTTGTTTCACTTACAGACTCAGAAAATAAACTCCCGCATATTGGAAGAGGCAAATAGCAGTGCATTTCCTTGTATAGACAAAGGTTTTTAGAAATTGTTTCTCTGAAGGGATGAGGTGTATAAAACAGAATTCTAAGCTAATAACTGTATACCAAAATAGTTATAAAAATAGAGCTTGAAGTCCAGTATTCCAGGTTCAAATCTTGTCTCCCAATGTTACTAGCTCATAGCCCCCGAGATTAGCAAAACCTACTCTTTAGGGCTGTTGTGAGGCTTAAATGCTTTGGCATACGCAACATGATTAAAATAGAGCTTGGAACATTGTATGCCCTTAATATTCTTAGTATTTTTAGAATTAAATAAGTAGGAGATAAGTTTTATTAATTTTTTGATACTATAGGAAATTTGGAGACATTTAATATCTCAAAATCACTGGGAGAGATGGTTTTAGAGTCCAAGACTCCAAAAAGAATGCCACTTCAGGGAATGTTGTTGCTTCTCATGTTAATATGGTCTAATCTTATTATTCAGTAAGCATTTGTGGAATGAATTGAATTAGTCTGTGGATTTCAGTTATAGAAATGGAATATTTTTCTGGCATCTCAGAATCCTTTCCTTAGAGACATTTTGGGTGCCAAATCCAGATCCCTGGGTTCAACTTCTTAAAAACCAGCTGACAAATATAGAAACAATGGCAAAATTTACTAAGTTTGTCGGCATTGACCTTGACAAGAGTGTATAAAGTCTTGACTCAGCACTGTTCGGCTCATTTCTTTGCTCTTTCTGAGGTAGGTTTTGTTGCTCTCCTTCAGTATACTGAATAGCAGGTATGAAAGACAATTTGCTATTATTATTCATAATTTTCCTTGGGAGTTATTTGGCATATAAAATAAATATTTTAAGAAAAATACCATGTATTTTTCTGGAACTGTTGCTCTGAAATAAGAATTTTAGCAACACACTTTGTTTACTTTTATTATAATATTGTTGAGAATGTATGTCCGTTACTGGATTTATATAGAAAACGATCTGTTGATAAGTCTCATATCCCACTAAACTTGATTCTTGAAAACAGAAGTGAAGTATTAATAATCCTGATATCCCAGTTATTTTACCAATTCTTGGCACTTACAGTGCTTTAGGAATATTTGTAGAATTTAATTAAAGTAGAATTCATAGTATTTCAGTTTTATTTTTGGTAAGTATGTATTTGAATACCTGTGAAGATGTTCATTGTAACCATGTGTAATTAAACATGTAATCTTTCTTGGATATGATCATAACACTCAGAAAATGTAAAAACAATGATAATAAAATACATAATATTGTAAAAACAATATGAAAACAATGATTTATATGATATATGTCCTTTCACAATCACTGTATATTTAATGAGTTTCTTTTGTGCTGAAATAACACTAGCTGTTGTAAAGCAGATGTTATCCAATTATGCAAATTAAGGGTACCTAAACCTTAAGAGTATCATTATAACAATGTTTTATTTTCAGCTAATTTTTACTCTCTATTAACTGGTATTTTGTTGTAAGTGTATAGTATTTGGCTTCAGTTATGAAGTACAAGTGTGAAACCTCAATCTTATTTTAGTTTCTCTTCCTAGTGCAAACATCAACATTTTTTTCTAATTTTGCTCAAAAGTATCCACAGTTTCAATATGACTCCATGTCTTTGGACCAGTCATGTCATTGGGCCAGTGATTTATTAAGCTGGTCTCTGAATATTCATCTATAAATTATAGAGCACCAAGCTAGCTAATATTAGATTCTTTATTCCTGAAATTCCTTGTACTCAAAAGTATTGGAAAAATTCAATTCATATTTTTTGACTCGGATATATTATATAAAATAAACTTCTTATTTAAATTTTCTCTACTTGTTCAGTTTTCTTGATGTAGTCAAATAGTTATTTTTTATCTTTAATTAATTTTGAACTATGTATGTAGATTTTTCATTTCTTATCCAATTTAAAGAATATAGAGGTGATGCTTCTTTAACCAAGGATTTTGTTTGCTTTTTTGTTTGGTGTGGTACTAGAGATTGAACCTAGAATATTGCCCATATTAGACAAGTGCTCTACCATTAGGCTATACCCTTAACCCCTAACCAATGACTTTTTGCCTGAAGAATATGCTGAATCTTAGTTAGATTCTTTTGTAACCAAGAACATGATCTTTCTTAGGCTGGACCTCAGCCAGAAGGTGATATGGTGTTGTGCTTAAGAGTATGGACTTAGAGTCAGACAGATAGATTTAATTTGTTTGTTGGTTCATTCTCTGTTTATTGAGGCCCTTACATATCAGTTAGATTTCTGTTCATGTGAAAAATACCTGAGAATAACAGGTCAAAGGAGAGAAGGTTCATTGTTTCAGAGGTTCCAGTCCATGTCAGCTGGCTCCATTGCTTTTAGGCCTGTGATGAAGATGAAACATCATCATGGGAGGGCACAGCAGAGGAACAGAGAGAGAAAAAGAGGAGGTGGTGTCGTGGCAGGGAACAGACATGGTCCCCAAGGGTATGACCCAAGGGTCCACTCCCTTCTACTAGGTCTCACCTCCTAAAATTCCATCACTTACTAAAAGTCTCTATCAAATTTTGAACCCACAACTGGATTACTCCACTTATGAGCCCTTACGATACAATCACCTTCAAAATTCCACATTTGGGGAACAATTCACATCCAAACCATAGTGGTCTTCCTCTGTATAGGACTTAGGTTCATTTTAAAAGTGGGACACCTAGTGCTACCTTGTGTTATTTATGTATAGTTAAGAAGACGGACACTTAAACAAATAACAGTATACAAATGAAGAGGATCATGATACAAGTAGTAAAGCAATCTAAGAAGGCATCAAGCAAGGAAAATAATCTAGCGAGTGTCTTACTGCAGAAAGTTGCTTAATGGATATCCAAGGGATGACTAAGAATTAATCATAGGAAGAGGACCAAAGTTGAGTTTTTCAGGCAGAGGATACATCATGGGTGAACACTAAGAGTCACAGAGTGCTCTCGAAACCTACTAGTAGCCCAGCAGCCGGGCCATTTGTAGGGATAAACAAGCTAGAAAGATACGATTGGAAAGTCAGCCAGACCAAAAGACTGAGAATTCTGTAAGCTCCGTTAGCATGCTGGACTTATCAAGTAAAAATGTAGGCAAGGTTTAAATAGGACTGTAACATGGATATGTTAATCTACGTGGAGGCTCACTCTGGATTGGCTGCTACCAAGATAGGAATTAGACAGCAAAGCAACAAGCCACAACAGATGATGATGACCTTGTTTGGAATGTTGCTGTAGGGAATGAAGTAACGTGGATGACTTTAAGTGGTGTTTATACAAAGTCAGCAGAACTTGGTAATTTCTTGGATGGAAAAGTGAAGGAAGAAGCAAGGAACAAGAATGACTTTCAAGAATTTGGATTAATAACTAGGAGCAATTATTGGCTTTCTCTGTCTCTGTTTTTATGTAAAGGTTATAATACATGTCCTTCATATACCTGGTGTGAGGTTGAAGAATTATGTGTTAAGTACTTTGCATAGTGCCTTGTATATAATAAATACTCAGAAATGGTATTATTTGCTTTTATTAATTAATGTTACCACTATATTTGTAGGTATCATTTCAGGGACATTAGATATTCCTTCAAATTGTGAAAAATTCTTGCTAAGAATACAAATACAGACGAGAGAGTTAAGTTTCCTTGACTTGCACCATACTGTGCATTGAACAAACTCAGTATTTATCATGCTGACCATAAATGAACTCATACTCTATAGCCCAGTACCCATTTAGAGTGTAAATTTCCATGCTTTTAATCCACACACCCTAAGAGGGATTTAAAATGAATGCATGACAGATTTTCTTGCATAGATCTGGGGCCAGATTAGAGATTGGGAGAGGAGAAAGTATAGGAATAGGTAGGATAGTACTGGAGAGGATAGCAGGGCCAACAGAAGTTTGAAAAGGGGAACCAGTGGAAGGAAGGAGCTGTAAAGAAATGTCACTATTATGCACAATTTTGATTGGGGATACACCTTTAATTAGCAAGTGAACCACAAATAAAAAGAAAAAAAGGAAGGAATCCCAGAAACCTACATTTCAGATACCAGGTAAAGTGTCAGGTTTGGCCGAGAGGGTGTTTTAGTCACTTTCCCCCACTGAGACACAATATCTAGCACCCATAGCTTAGAGGAGAAGGGGTTTATTCTGGCTCACAGTTTTAGGGGATTCTACTTGTAGTCTGCTGGCTCCAAGGCAGGAAGTGTATGGTGGGAGGGTCCGCAGAGGAAATCTGCTCACACTGTGGCACCCAGGAACTGGAGAGAGAAGGGAGGAGTCAGGGAGTGTGGTGTGCCCTTCCAATTCATGCCCGCGGTGGTCTGCCTTTAACCTCACATTAAATTAGCAAGTCAGCTGTAAACTCATCAGTGGATTACTACAGCACCCCATGATCCAATCACTGTGTAAACACGCAAGACTTCCAGGGAACATCCCCCAGAGCTAAACCACAACAGGAGGTGAGTAGGAATAAAGATTAAAAAGTACGCCATAAGAAATTGCCTTTAGGAGATCATTAGAAAAAAAAATTTCTGTGGAGTAATGGAAGGAAATGCCAAATCACAACTGAATTTTGGTGTGAACAGTATAGATGGGAGGCCTGGAGTTCTAATACTAATCACCATTTCAAAAGAAGGTGTCAAACAATCAAGAATTTATGAAGCACTCTTGATTCAGTTCTAATGCTTCCCTGTTTTAAGGAGATAAAATCTGCTTTTATAAAGATTCAAACTGCATACAAATAAAAAGTTTGCAGGAATTGTAGCTGTTTGGGGGGTTACTATATTTGTGCATAATGACTAAGGGGGAATTTTCTACTGAGTAAACGTTTCTGAGTTAAGCACACAACATGGTCATCTCAGCGGCATGATTATTAGGAGGCATGAACATCTTTTGTGCACCAGTATTGCCTCTAATTAAGAGCCTCCTGCATTTTCCCAGACTTATGGTACTCACTGGGTCTTGAAACTCAAATGTGTTTCATGTACTCCCTTGAGACATATGTTCTAGCTTGTTTTGAATCATCTGAGTGCTTGGTAATTCTCCTTTTTTTTGTTGACATCTGGAGAAATCCATTCTCATTTTAGGCACTTTGCTTCCAATTTTAATAATGAGGGAAGCTCTGTCAAGAGATGCTTAGTGTTCGTTTACTGAGAAGAATATTAGTGTTTCTTATTACTTGCATCATAGTTTCCCAATAATGGAAGTCTTTGAAAGTAAACACACATAATAACCTACCTTGATGAGGAGCTCAAGGGAATCTAATCAATTCTGATGAAACCAGCATGAAAAACTGTTGTGGTTGCTAATAAAAAATAATTTAACTCTTTTATCAATTTACCTAATAGGCACTGATTGATTTTCTGCTTACTATTAAGAGCTTAAAATATATAAAATTCTGTTCCCTGAGAAATTAACTGTCTAGCTGTGACCAAAAGAGGTAAGACACTGAGTGATATGTTTACTCTGGCCAGTAGTGACAGGGCTAGAGGAAATGTGACCTCCCAGGAGAGATTACTCTTCAAGGATCTAATTCTCTTGCCTCACCCCCATCTATGCAGGTATAGCTGTCGTTTTGCAATTTTCCCTCTTTACTGCTTGCTGTGGTTTAAAGGTGTCCTCCAAAGTTCATGTGCTAGAAATTTGATTTCCAAATGCATATGCTAATGATATTTAGAGGTAGGGCATGTGTATGTTGATTGCTTTCATATTGGACAATGCATGAATTAATGATTTATCAAGGTGGTGGTTTTGTTGTAAAAGTAGGCCCTCTGATGCCCTTGTTCTGTCTTAAGATTAGATTCTCTCTGCCATTTCAGGACCTAGCAAGAAGGCTTTCACCAGATGCTAACAGTTACTGGCACCATGCTCTTGGGCTTCTCAATCTCCAGAACCAAAAGCTAAATAAACCTCTCTTCTCTATATTACCCAGGATATAGCATTCATTATAATAACAGAAAACAAAGACACTTGTCTATGGCACTGTTCTCTCTTATGGTTTTGCTCATCTCAGATTCACTAGTCAATTTAGAAGGCAAAGTTATCCTCCTACATATTTAGCAAAGCAATCAAAGACTGTGCAAAAATTTGTTGAATAGTAATAAAAATAGTTAACTTTGATTGCGATTTTACTATACACTGGGGAGTGTGCTTTTATATACAATCGTCACATCAAAAACTAAAAACCTGTGCCAGGAAAAAGACTGGGCCATAGTGTGTTGGTTAAAAATATTTTGATGGCAAATGAGAGAAATTTACCCAAGATCACTTGAAATTGAGGGTGAAATGGGAATTGATTGGGAGATTTTAAAAAATATTTTATAGAAACCAGTGGCAGGAATTGAATCTAAATTTTAGCAGATACTGTTACCAGGAAATCTATTTGGGATGTAAGTTATATATAAATAATTCATCCTCTCCTCTCCACTTCTGTGCCCTCCCCTTTTCTCCCCCTCCCTCCTTCTTTCCCTCCTTTCCTTCCTTTTTCTCTCCCTCTCTCCTTGCTGTTTCTTCACATTCTAGAAGCACTGTACTGATGCTTTGCTGATTAGCATGCAGGTAGTGCCCCAGGATCACACCATAAGTTCAACCTTACAGTAGCATCACTCCAGTTAGGATAAAGAACTTAGACTGAGAGTGGTACCTAAGTCCCAAAACTATATCCCAGAAAACACTCTGATTGTTTCTGTTTGGGTCAGGTATGTAAGTCTGAGCTAACCAGGTGTGTCAGGACTCTCACTTCAAATTACAGACATGGTGGCTTGGGGCTCATGCTTATGGATGAAACCAGAAATGTCTTACAAGAGTAAGGGCTCAGCACATATTCTACACAGCTCTCACTACAACTGGATAAGAAAATGAACCCATAATGTTAAGTGAAATAAATCATATACACAAACTTATTTTAGTATTTACCACATGGTCTCTCTTATATGATAAACCAAAGTATAAATAAAAAGCAAAATAAAAAATAGATAATGGAAAATGGAGAGAGATCTTTTGCAAATGAGAAGAGGATCAACAGATGGAGGAAGGAGGATGTGCAAAAATAATCAAGATGTGCCATACACATGCACCAACTACCCGCAATGAATGTATTCCTTGTGTACTGCAAACATGTACTAATAAAGATACAATTTAAAAATAATTAATAATTATATAATAAACAGACCCTGGTCATTAACTGAATGTGGAAAAGAGACAAAGGGAGGAATTAGAGATAACTCCAAGAGTTCTATGTTGAGAAACAAGGAGGGTGAGGAAGAGACCCTTCCACTAGTGTGGTGGGCAGAGAATGATGATGGAGAAGAGTCTGTGAAAGATCGTGATGACCAGAAGCCTCTCTTATTAAAAAAAATCCCTATCTAAAGTTTCTGCTCAGAATGGTGAGCTGTGAGTCTTAACATATGGACCTCACGCTCGTAAGAGAATCCCAGTCAATTGACTTAATTAAAGATCAGGCTTCTCTTCTCCCACCCAGTTTTTGTTCTCACTCTCACAGATATTGTTTCCTCAGGTATCTTTGCAGGAAATTTGTATGCACATATGCACACAAATGTTTACAAATATCTTCAGTATCTCAAATATACTCACTGAATGCTATGGTCTACTGAAGTCATGCCTAAGGGCAGAATTAGATTCAGTTCAATTTTGTAAAGGATTTGAACTCACAACTTGTCTCTCTGACTATGGTTTCTCACTGCCCCAGTCTTGCCAGATGAATTTCTTTAGCTATCTTCCAAAAATACCGATTTTCTTATGTTCTTTACCCTTTGGTAATTTATGTTTTCTATAATCTATTCCTAAATTCCTCTAGCTAACTTTCAGAGTTTTTAAAAAATTATCCTCCATTCTATCTATTCAATGTGTAAAACTACTATTCATTTTAACATTTTTATAACTGCAAACTTAAATCTTGCCTACAGAAAGGTTCATTTTTTTCCCGAGAAATACCATCCTTAGTCCCATCACTGGACCTTTGCTTATGTTGTTTTTCTGGAAGATCTTTTCTCTGCTCCGCCTCAGAAAGTGACTCGTTACATCATGCCTTATAATTGAGTTACAGGTGAGGAAATTGGCCCTACAAAGCTCAATTAATTTCCTACAAAACTCATGCCTATTGTGTGGCAAAGATGAAACTAGCACATAGCCTAGAACACTAGTCTTTGCTTTAAACCACACTCCTTTAAACTAGATTCTCAAAATTGTATCACTGCATACCTATTCCAAGTTGCCATATGAAACAGAATAGGTTAAGTGAGGTAAAATGAATCAGATTATTCATTTTGGCATTGTTATAATTTCAATGGCATATCCATTGTCACAGTCAACAGGTAGAATGGTAGAATGTGGTCATGGTTCATTCTGCAGTGGGTAGAATATACTGCTGATCATTCTTAAGTTTGGCAACTGAGCTACACAAACTTGGTGAGTCTCTTTCTACCTTCTCATCTGTAAAGGGGTCTAGTATTACTCATGCACTTGAATGCTGAAGATTTTTTTTTGTCTGCGTAGAGAGTATGAGCTTGAATTTGGATCACAATTGTGTATTTTCCATTTCTTCTTCTCCTTGTTACCAGTTATAAAGTGTGAAAATTAACAACAATTATGCAAAGTGTTTGGGATAGAGTGGATGCTCAGTGAATTCAGCTTTGTTTTCCCAATAACTCAGTCTTTGCAAGACTTGCTGGAACCAATGAACACTATTATATTATTTACACCTGTTTCACCTTCTTCACCCTAAAACCTGTTTCTCACTTTCACTGTAGCCTAGGCTTTCTCACTCTTGCCCTTTGTATCTCCTTAAATGCCCATCTACCTGAACTACTGTGAACTGTCTGCTGCAGGCACACACCTGGGGAAGGGTGCTCACCTTTTTATTACTTTACTTTAAAACACTGAACACTTATTTATCTGCATAACTTCTCTTCTTTGCCACCTTATCCTGGTGAGAATACCCTGTATACTTGGAGGCAGGTTGATACCACTAAGTCTCTCCTCCACTCCTATCAGGTGAACAAGAGTCCACAATTTGATATTTCATGTTCTGGTTTATTATAGCTTCTACCCGGGTCAGACCATTGTGGCTCAGGATTGCATCGTGACTTTCACCAGGCCTTAAATTTTTGGTTTTTTGCAGGTCTTTTTGTCCAAAAAATAAAAAACAAACAGATTTTGCAATTCGGTTCCTAGAAGGATATAATTTTGGCTCAGTTTATCATATGTCGTTAATATTATATCTATGTTTTTCTTCTGATATTTGATTAAGAATAACTAAAAGATTTTCACAGGTTCCTAAAAGCACTGTGGATCCTATGTGTTATGCATTCCATATCTAGAGGATAACTTGGCCCTGTTAAAAGTCCAATCATGTCATAGACTAGAGACATGGCAAAGATAAAAAGTGATACATGTTAAAAGAAGATTAACTCTTTGATCTACCTATAGTGAGTGATCTGTCATTTTAAATCTTAATTCCTTATTTCTATTGTTTTCTTTCAAACCTGTATTTTGCAGAGTGGGTCCTATCGTTCACTTTTTGGCCTATCCCTCCTTGATATATTTATTTTAAGAAGATGGATCTGTCAGAGCTTGGAGAAACTGCAGCCTTCCTCAGAAGAAGTGAGACTGATTTGCTTTTGATACCAGCCATGGCGTTTGATGGTAAGAATTGTAGTGGCTGCTGGTTTCACTTTATTATATCAAGTTTTCAACTAAGATGTTTGATTGAGAAAAGCCATCAATTTTGAAACCAAACTTATTTCCTGGAGTTGCAATTAGCCTCTATGAAATTCTGAGTCTGGATGATTGAAGAGCTCATAGTGTCCAGGTTAAGAATGGGAGTTTGAAAGAAAGAGTTTGAAAGAAATTAAGGATGACTGGAAGGCAGCCCAGGCCCCTGTCCTACACACACTTGGTCTTCAGACAGGTTTCCTCACCCAGGCGTCACCATTACCATACTTATGGCCCAACTAGTGGTTATAGACTAAGCTTTCTCCAAAATGTCTTATTTATCATTGAATAAATAGGTAAATAGAGAGAGGGGATATGACTTAGTCTAGAGGTGGAGTTTGTACACTGACGAAGAAGGAAGGGGAAGACTCTAGTAAGGTGGAAAACAGTAATTACTCTTTGGTCCTGTTGTGAGTCTCTCAGTGTTGGAACCTGGCCTTCTGATGGTGGTCTTCTAGGTCAGCAGGTTTACTGAGCCAACAGTAAAGGAAATGTAATCAGGAGACCTCCTCACGAGACCTCACAGTTGCAGACAAGGACAAAGTTAATAAGAATTTAGCCTTAATATTAGGACCAAATTCTACACTGAAATCTCTAAATAAATAATGCATTTTTCCTTTCTCCATTATGTATCTAGGCTGCATGGCCATTGTCTGAATTTCAGCTAATTGAAAATTAGCTGAAAGTAAGGTTCACTGTATAATCTGGCATCAGGTCACCAATGTGTTTTCATTCCAGTATCATTCAACAGTGCAAGATAAAACTGAATGTTGTTCTAGTCCTTGGAATTAGTCAACATTAGATTTTACTATGAGCAATTATAATTCACGCCAGTTATTTAGGACATTATATTTCCATCAGAGACCAACCTGTCCTGGATAAGTTCCAAGTTTCTAGTCATTGAATTTCATTATTATCATTGGATTTGAGAGCAGCTAATTATAATCCATCAAGTCAAATACAATAATAGAATAATCCCTGAGGTCAGAACTAGTCATGTCAAGGCTTATCACAGGTTGCCAGACAACTAAGGACAAGAGGATAGTGGTACCAGGGAGAAAAATAAAAATTGGGTCAAAGCTTTAAAGCTCATTAGGCACTTCATTTATATATTCAGCATTATAAAAGTTATTTAAAGTATAGCCATCAACATAAATTTTAATTAATTGTTTTGAACAGACAATTCTTCCTCATGGAAATGTACTGGCAGCAAAAAGATGAAAGTCATCCGAAGTTGTTCATTAGCTCATGATGGTGGACAGTGAAGTTTACTGTTTAAAATGAAAATAGTGTGATAATGATCAAAATGGAAATGGGAATAGTGTGATCAGGTCAAATGGAAGTAGTGCAATAATAACTATTTGCCCAGTGGTCTTGAATTCATATTCTTAGTCCTTGACCATCTATGACTGTATAATTAGAGCAATGCTCTTCACTTTATTGAGCCTTGGTTTCCTTACCTGCCAAATGGGGATAATAATTCTTGCCCTGTGCACCTTCTTCCATGGCTCTAATGACCAAATGGGGCTATAAACTTGGAAAGAAAACATAATGTTCTTAATGATACTTAGGAAAGAAATCCAGAATTTCTGAGTGTCAGAGAGGGAGCCCAATGGTTTTAGAAATCAAAATAAAACATTATTCCAAAACTAAGTGTAAATGATTTTATATTAGAAGTATAATATCTATTTAATAGTTATCAAGCTGAATACACTATAATCCCAATTTTGTTCCATGCCATAGTTGGTTCCCTCTGAGTTGTTTGATTATGGGTGGCTTTAAATTTTTTTTTCTTATACATTTTAAGATTCCTCCAATAAATGCATGTCATCTTTATGTTTTACAAGATATTTAAGCATTTCCAAAAGTGAAATAATGTAGGCAAAAATGTCCTCACTAGTCAGATGAGAAAACCAAAGAGATATATGATTGATTTTACACTTAGCAAGGCCAGCATTAAAATCCAAATTGCCTAATTCAAATACATTATTATCTGAATTATCAGCTCTGCACTGTTCATGATCACAAGAAATTTAAAATTGGCTCATTTCATGCATTTCATTTTTAAAAACATCCTTGTCAGGGTTTGAGCCTCAGACAGGGAGCAATTTCCAAAGACACCTCTCTCTGACTGTTTTCAGGGGTGATGAAATAAAGAGCTAATCATGGAGGAAGTGGTGAGCCTGTTCCCTGAGAGAAAATTGGAGAAAGAAAAGCTAAGCTTTGGCCAGAGGAAGCATGCCGCAATGAAGGAACACTGATTTAGGGGGTGGATGTTCAAACTGATAGAGTCATTTTTATAATGACTGACACTAAGTAACTATGTAACCATGATGTGACTATGGTCAACTTTTCGCTTTTCCCAACTAATTTTTCTGAGAAAGAATCAGACAGAGAAACAGAAAGAAATAGACAGACATAGACACAAGCGCACGACCACCTCCCCCTACACTGTCCCCCGCCCCGCCACACACACACACAGAGCAGAGAGGAGGCTATGGTCAGGTGAACTTCAAATTTATTTCAAGTGATAAAAGTTGCTTTGAAATGCAGAGCATTCACCTTAAACAAACACAAAATGGATGCTTTTCAAAGACAAGCATATATTCATAGACATAACCTAAAGGAAAATAAGGGTTTGCAAAAAAGACTCAAAGATAGACCAATATGTGCAACATAAACAAGTAAAAAACCAACGGATAATGTGATAAATGGCAATATAAAATCTTTCAGCCAAGCACTTTTAGTGGAGCGTTATTTGTAGTCAAAAGAACAGAGAAGGCAGCACACTGCAGATTTTGATAACAAGAAGGTTGTGAACAACAAAATTCCTTTCAGAGGCAAGAAAGGTGCAGAAGTGGTGAATGGTACCCAATTTCATTGCCTCTTTTGGACAAAGCCCTCCCCAGTCCTATTGCCTACCCCCGCAGAAAGCATCTCGTGTAGGCTACCTTTCCTGCAGCTACGAGGTTGCTCTAGTTTTTGTGACTCCTATATTATATTGTAGGTGGTGATGGCAACTGAGTGACATTACCCACTAGTACCACACTTACAGTTTCTCTGGTGTCTTCTTTAAAAACATGAGGTAGGATTTCTGCCTTTCTAGCCAAATGTTTTTCCCTCTCCCTTCTTCTCTAACTGAGGAGTTGTGATATACGGATTCTTGTGATCTGCTAGAACTCATTTTCCTTTAAAAGCTTATTTTTTGCTTATCTTCATTGTCTATCTGCTTCAAGTGGCTGAGAAGTTGAAAGGTATTTAAGGGCACCTAGAGAAACTGCCTCAGATCATAGGAGTTCTGACTCATCTCAACTACAATCTTTTATGGGTTAACTACTTTGTGGAGGGCTTCTTTGCTTGGGGATGGGTAACAGGAATGAAGAGAATGAAGAGAGAAACTTAACATATGGGGTAAATAGAAGTTAGTTTTTTTAATAGAAAAAAGTAAAACAAAATTTCCTAGCCAAATAATAGGAGAATAACAATAGTTAATACATTGCATATTGTTATCTTTAAAGTAGTTACTCAGAAAACAAGATATGGGCATAAAAAATCTCCTATCAATATAAGCACAAATCTTCCTTTTCATTGAACTAAGAGACACTGGCAGTATAATTAACTTGCATTTATTTTCTTCTTTTCCCTTCCTTCCTTTCCCCTTTCCCCCATCCTAGTTCCTTTTGAACAATGTCTTTGCGTTTCACAATATCTACTGTATATTTTAGACCTTAATTACTTTTTCAGTGTCTTACATTGGGGAGACAATATGGTGTTCACACATGTGAGTCTAATTATTTCACTTGTAAGTATGGTCTCAAATTGCATCCATTTACCTATAAAAGTCTCAAGTTTATCTTTCTTCATGACTGAGTAGTACTCCACTGTATAAAAAGACCACGTTATTTTTTGTCCATTCCTCAGTTGATGGGCATTTGTGTTGTTTCTAAAGTTTAGCTATTACAAATTGTGCAGCTATAAACAAAAATGCACATATATCACTGCGGTATGATGTTTTTAATTCTTCTGGGAAGATACCCAGAAGGGGAATTGCTGTGTCAAATATAACCTCTAATCCTAGCTTTTTGAGGAATCTTCATACTGATTTCCATAGTGGTTGCACTAGTCTACATGTCCACCAACAGTGGAGAAGTTTCCTTTTTCCCATAGCCCCTTCAACATTTATTATTGGTTTATTTCTTGATGATAGCCATTGTTTCTGGGATGAGATAAAATCTCAGTGTAGACATTTCTGGAATTACCAGTGATGTTGAACATTTTTCATATATATATTTTCAATTTGTATTTCTTCATCTGAGAAGTATATGTTCATCTCAGATATCCATTTTTAGATTGGATTTTTGAATTTCGGATGTCTGATGTTTTTCAATTCTTTATATGTTCTAGATACAAGTCCTTTGTTTGAGGGACAACTGGCTCAAATTTTCCCCACTCTGTGGGTTATCTTTTCATTCTGTTGGTGATTTCTTTTGATGTACAAAATTTCTTAATAGGATAAGATCCTTGTTTTTATTCTTTGAAATATTTCTCATGCAGTCTGAATTTTGTTTATGAACTCTCTGTCTACACCTATGTCTTCAAGATTTCTACCTACTTTCTCTTTCAGTATTTGTTTAGTATTTAGTATTTGTTTTCTTTTATTTAGAGAATACTTTGTTCCTATAATCAGACCCACATACATAAGACCTTACATATTTAATACATATTTTTACAGTGTTACCCCTGTAAAAATGGAAAAAAAATTAACGTTTCTAGACCAATATGGCTGTTAATTTCTGTACAGTGCCAACTCACCATGGCAAACTGGGATAACTTTTTCCAAAGCTGACAGCACAGTTAAAGTTTCAAAAAATTCAAATTATATGTATGTATATATATATTTATATTTATATGAAAAGACCAATAATAGCCGCATGTTATGCATCAATAGCAGTACAGCTTTTCCAGGTTCTGCAGTCATCTGAACAAAATTATAGACATCCAACATACTCCATTTGAAAAAAAAAGAAAGAAAAGAAAATTATCCAGAAAACAGCAAATTTCTGTTGCTGTTGTGGTACCTGGCACCATTTTTTAAAAATTAGTTTCTTAATCATCATCTGGAAAGAAAACATTGTAGAGTAACATCATTAAAAACAGCTCTGATAAAGCAAAGTCACTACTATGTATCATAGAGCAGGTACAAGATATTTTATATTCACAGAAATATGATACAGTACTGTCCTACTTCTATAATACTAAAGGATACAATTAAAAAGGCTTTATTTCAGACTTGATTCTACTTTTCCAGCAGAGGGCTCAAGGATGATATGACACAGCTCTGGAAAGAAATGCACTTCCTTAGAAAGGATTTCCTTTCATTAGCAGCACAGTTTACTCACCCTCTTCATGAACATCAGCTAAACACCGTTTTAAAAAAACCTGGGGCAAAAACAAGAAGCAGGGAAAAAATTCATACAAAGATAAACGAGTGAAGGCAAGCCATATTCAACCTAACTAGTATTTTACCAAATCTGTTATGTTTGAAAAATAGTAGCTCCAATGAAGAAAGGAGACACCAAGTAGCAGTACTCAAAAACTTCAGACCACAAACAAGACACTGCATTATTTCAAAGAGAAGTAGTTGGGAAACGTCACTCATTTGGGCCTGTTTGAGGATGCTGACATCAATATTTAATCATCTGCTCACTCATCCAGGAAGAAAGGGAGATCAGTTATTACTGAACTTTGACTTTTTTCAACCTAATCACCATGTTACAAAAATAGCAAGCTGCCATAGAAAAAAACAAGGCTCCTCTACCCAGCACCAGTTATCTGCAGTTCTTCACCTGCAAGCCTACAAACACCATAACCATACCAGAGAACATAAGAAAGCAAAGAAACTGTATCTGATGTATTAGCTGGGACCACTACATTGTTCATTCAGGCCAAGTTATTCCTGTGTGGTGTTATTTTCCTCCTATTTCTGAGCTTTCATTTAACCATAAATATTTTTAGGTCCAATTATATGTGCTTAAGGAGTATGTACACGTAACTGTTTATAAAATTCTGACTGAAGATGCATGGCCATCAACCAGCTAATGTTATATAGGAGGTGCAGGCTTGTAAAGCCTCATTTAACTGGTGCAGCAGCTGTGTGCTAGTGTAATTTGTTCCTGTGTCCCTTGTGCATCCCCAAGCTCTACACAGGATAATGTCACAAGCCATTTTAGCCCAGTGGCTGCTGGCATTATCTGACTTCATTCTCCCCACTTCCCCTCTTCCTGCCTCAAGCCCTGCAATAAACCATGTCCTTTAAGATTTTGTTTCTTCAATTTTGATAGCCTGAGGTTTGACTGGTCCAGTCCTGACAGGATTGGTGGCTATGGTGGATGCGGGGGAGTGGTTTCCTTTCTACTTTTTCTTGACAGACACCAGGAGGGTCTGTCAGTGTTTCAGAAGGTTTACTTGAATCATTGTCCACTTTCTGGGCTTTGCCTCCTATCTGTTGGCTCTGTTGCTGTTCAGAGAAAAAACATTGAATGGATTAAAGAACCTCTGCTCTTTGTTTTGCCTTAAAAAATGAGAAATGATAATTGAAAATACTGCAGTATTACCAAGACCTGTCAAATCAATCTCAGTTCAAATTCGTTCACCAATCACAAATCAGTTTTCCCCAGACTAGTTTGGCTAAAGCCAAAAATTACTCATTGTGATCAGCTTTTAATAGACTTTTCCCTATCTTTGGAAATATTCCGTGTGATTTTTAACATTTGAAAGAAGACCACCTCCCACCATTTTTCAGAGTCTTCCATCTTACAAATACTAAAATAAAATTGCTGCTGGTTTGTATTTGTTCTGGAACAGCTCAGTAATACCAAATTTTATTCAGGGAGGGTGCTTGCAAGTCTGAAAACATACATGTTACACTTCAGACTTCAAGTTATCAACATTTGGCCTACAGTGAAATGAAAATGAAGCACTTATATTGTGGCATTACCAACACCTAGGACCAAATGGCCTGTGGCTGAGTCTTCTTCCCACAGCCCTCTTCTCAGGTGCAAACTGTGTAGGAAAAGGCTGTGTCATTCTCACAGTGGCAGGGGTTGACTGGAATTGCTTCTGATAGGCAATGCTGTTCATTTTGCTGGACTGGTTGTTTGGATTGGTTGAAATAGTCAGGAAGGGACTAGATGTTGGTGTGGTGCTTCTCCTGTTGATTGGAGGTGTGCATTGTTTTGTATCAATACCACTTCCAAAGGCTTTTAGTTCCATTTCAGACATCTTCCCTGTAGTTTCAATCATGCTAAGTTGTGTTTGGGCAGGAATTAATCCCCTGAAAGACTGGCTAACTTGTGCAGGACAGCTCAGACTCTGAGTCTAGTGCTTCTGTTTTAATATTTAAATCTTTGATCCATTTTGGGAGTCAGTTTTGTTATGTGAGAAAAATAACTGATACTCCTTCTTAAGTGTCCTCTTTAATTTTAGCATGTCATTCTCTTAGCAGACTTTCATGCATTTAAAAATGTAATCTACTTCCCAGATGGTGGGCCAGCTGGAAGACAGTGAGTTCATGCTCTGTGCTCCTCCATCGCCTCCATGGATAGTGGGGCTGGCTGGAAGAGTGTAAGACCGACAGGAACCCAAAGACCAAGAAAAACAGCCTGGTGTACAAATACACACACATTTAGAGGGCAAAGTAATCAGTAAGGCCAATAACATGAAAGTGTCTAAAGCAGCAGTGAGGAGACAGCAGTTAGACTTTGGAGAACTCCACTGACAGAAGACCAGTCCAAGTCCCTGCATCCAGAGGCTAAGATCAGCTCCATACCCAGCACATCTCTGAGATGTAACATGAACATTATCACAGAACTGTTAACACCAGAAAAGGTAGGTTCTTGGGATAGCTATAAAGAACCAACTACACATGGAGGACATCCCCGAGGTATAGACATCTTTCCTCCTTGAGAGAGGGCTCAATGCTAGTGGTAGAGTTATATATCGTGGGAGGTTGGTGGGCATCAACATAGAAGACAAAATAAAAGAACAAAGAGAAAGTGGAGAATGGCAAGACACAGAGGCAGGTGGGCCCCAAATACCCAGCCCACCCAGGACAGGCCTGGAACTCAACCAGATGGATGAAGTTAGAAATCAAACACTGAAACGTTCTGAAATGAAAATAAGAGAAGTGAAAAAACAAGTGGAAAAAGGCTATAGAGAAAATGATCTCTCAGGTACAAAAATAAATATTGCTAAAAATCAAAGATATTAGAGAAGACGCAAATAAGAGAATAGATGAGTTTAGAAAAAGATGGAAACAAAAAATGCCCGACAAAGGAGAGAAATGAAATCCATGAAACAGATCCAAACAGATATCCAGGAGATTAAAACCTCCCCTAAAATTATATGCAACAGTTTGAATGAAGGAAAGGATAGTATTTCAGATCTAGAAGACAGAATTGCAACTAGTGATCATGAAAAAAAAGACAACTCAAAAGTAACAAGAGATCATGAGAAATCAATCCAACAGCTACAAGATGAGGCAAAGAAGAATAACACGGTACTGACTGGGATCAATGAGAAAGCTAGAGACTGCACAAATGCCGTAACTATCATAAATATACACGTACCTAATACTGGAGCACCCAACTATGTAAGACAGTTATTGGTAGAGCTGGAAAATCAAATGAGCAATAACAGAGTTGTAATGGGAGATCTCAATACCCCATTGTCACAGAGGCAGATGAAATAGACCGAAAATCACTAAAGAAATATCAGAGCTGAACCAAACCTGTGAACAAATGGAGCTAATGGGAAGAAATCATGTTCTGAGGCTACATTCCAGCTGCCCAGAGAGATCTGGTGAGCCCAGCACAGGCCCAGAGAAGCCATGCCTGGAGGCCCCACGAGAATGGCCTGGTGAGATGGGAAGCCCAGCACCAACCAGAGAAGAAACCACACCCTGAAGTCACATGCTAGTGGTCTGGAGAGATCTAGAGAGCCTAGTGCCAGCCCAGAAAAGCCACATACCAGCATCCCAGAGAGATCCAACTAGCCCACTGCTGACCTGGAGAGGAAGCCATGCCCCAAGGCCCAGCTGCCATTGGGGAAGCATCAGTGAACCACTGCCCGTTGCTTTTCCACCACTCCAGGAACTCCAGATCAGAGGATCCCAGGTGCCTAGTTGGCAGCCAATGCAGGAAGCACCCAGGATGCCAGCAGTGGGCTGGTTCCAAGGAACACAGGAAAACATCAACACAAAGGAGCAAATACAATCTCAGACCTCTAGCCTACATAGAACAAGTTCAGGAGACAGAGATATAGAAATTAGAAGTCACACACCTGAAATTTCTGTAAAGATAACAACCAAAGTAAAGAAGCAATGTAGTTCTTGCATTGATTGGTTAATTTTACATGCCTATGTCTGATGGTCTGGACAACTATTTTGAAGATGACAAAGGGTACTTTGGTAGCCATTGTTGATTGTTGTTGTCTTGTTTTGAAGTCTTGTATCATTTTCATTGTTTAGTCTGATTATATTCCATTTTGTTTTGTTTTTGCTTTGTCTGAAGTTATGTGCAGCTATTTTGAAGATAACCAGAGGTATTATGGTAGCCAGGATTAATTTTCTATTGTCTTATTTTGAAGTCCTGTATTGTTTTCATTGTTTTGTTTGGTTTTGTTTTTTTCTGTTTTTTTTTTTTAATTTGATTTTGTTGTTTCTGATGATATGGGTAGCTATTTTGAAGATAATGTATCTTACATTATGGTGGTCATTGTTGATATCCTATTGTTTTGTTTTGAAGTCCTGTGTCACTTTTATTGTTTTGTTTCAATTAGCTTTATTCTGTTTTATTCTTTTTAAAATAAAATTTAAAAATTTAAAAAATAAATATGTTCTTAGATAAACAAAATTTTGAAATGAAAATTGTTCAGACAACCAAAAATTTAAAACATCTTCAATAGAGGTGCTTTTATATCATATCCTCAACAAGGAAAATAGGCTAGGAAGCAAGGGTCTGAAATTCAGGAAAGAATAGTGAGCAAGTGATATCACAAACATGAGTAAGTCTAAAGTTTATGAAGAAATGGTATTCATGTCAATACTAGGGATTTAAAAAGCAAGATGGGATAATACCAGGCATAGTGGTGCACACCTGTAATCCCAGCAGTTGGGAAGCTGAGGCAAGAGCATCACTGTGAGT
Organism: Dasyprocta punctata; assembly: GCA_004363535.1. Taxonomy (NCBI): domain Eukaryota; kingdom Metazoa; phylum Chordata; class Mammalia; order Rodentia; family Dasyproctidae; genus Dasyprocta; species Dasyprocta punctata. Next base: position 98,668 of record RJWM01002385.1, read on the forward strand.
TCAAGGTCAACCTTGGCTACATAGTGAGTTCAAGGTCAGTATGAACTACATTGAGAAACTCTCTCAAAAAACAACAAGACATTGAATAGAAGCAACTTAGTTCTTGTATTGTTTATTTAATTTTACATGCCTATGTCTAATGGTCTGGACAGCTATTTTGAAGATAGCAGGAGGCATGATGGTAGCCATTATTAATTCCCTATCATCTTGTTTTGAAGTCCTGCATCGTTTTAATTATTTTGTTTTGTTTGGTCTCATTCTATTTTGTTTGATTTTATCATTTCTGATGGTATGGGCCATTATTTTGAAGATAATAAGCTACATTAAAGTAACCATGGTTGATTTCCTATTATCTTGTTTTGAAGTCCTGTATTGCTTTCATTGTTTCATTTTGATTGGCTCTTTGGAGGTTGGTAATCCAGAATCGAACTCATGATCTTGTTCTTGCCAGGCTAGTATTTTACTCCTGAGCTAAATCCCTAGCCCTTGATTGGCTTTATTCTGTTTTATTTTGTTTGGTTTTATTCTCTTTAAAATGAAATAAATAAATGAATAAATATGTAATCTAAAGAGATACTGAAGGACAGGTTCTAAAAGGATTTGGCAGGGGGTGTGCCAGTAAACGGAACAAACACTGAGGCAGCCCATGAAGGCCTGAGGATGTGAGCAGCAGCGATGTGGTTGAGATTGGTGGGTAAGTTTTCTGGAGATGTTGGTAGGTAATTTTTTTAGCTTCAAAATGGCTTATGGTGTCCCCAAACCTGTGCTTGCTAAGATATTTCTTGTTCTTACAGAGTCACTGTGTGTGTCCATCTTCAGGGTAAATATTCACAGTTACATATAATGTGGGGATTTCCTTTATTGCTGACTCCAAGTTAACAAGCAGACTTATCAAAAATAAGATCATATTTATCCATATGAAAGTGCTTAATGGCTATGTATGGTTACCTGTTTATAATTAGCTTTTTTTTCCTCTACAGGAAAGAAGAAATGCTGGGTTTGTGATGGGGAGAATGCCTACATTGAAGCTGAGGTTAAAGGGAGTGAAGAAGATGGAAAAATTATTGTTGAGACTAAGGATGGAAGGGTAAAAGAATATTTCATTTTGGGAATGACTGTATTCTCGATTTCATCAAATCTCCTTTCTATAATATTGCTATTCATGACCTTAGGTAGGACAGGCCACTGATCAATTTGGAGACTTCACTTGTCTTTAAGGGACTCCTCCACCTAATATAAAGATTTAATAAAAAACATTGAGTAAATCAGAATAAAATGATTGGATGGCAAATATCGACTCCAGAACTCACAACCATTTCCATTTATTTCATCAGTGATTCAAGTTCTTTTTTAAAGGTGCCCCTTAGAATGAATAATGACCTATAGATTTCTGAAGCAAGTTGCATTTGTAGGATTAAGGAAAAGATGTCTAAACTGAATAAAAACAACAGTTTCAAAGGAGCCAAGAGATGAAGGAATGCCAAGTTAAAGTTATGCGAAATACTAGAGAAGGATCAAGAGTTTGGAGGAAGCCTTGGATTTCAGACATAAGAAGTCAACTTTGAAAGAGAAGATTAACCCAAGTGTTGAGGCATAAGCATTTATAGAGGGGATATGCAGTGAAACTGTAACAATCCCTAGTCTCTCCCGCCTGTCCTCAGTACATTTAAAACATTGGTGTAGTGTTGAAAAGACAGATCAGTCAGATATTTTGCCTGGATCACTGACCTCAAGTTACCTGCAAGCCACGTGGTGTGATCTGGGTCCCACATCCACCCTGATGTGGATGCACATTTCCTTGAAGATTTTATAGATGATGATTCCTTGCCCTTCTCTACTTTCCAGTTGTGTTTCTTCCTTATCTTGTATCAAGTCACATCTTACAATGTATAGGTTACCTTTAAGAAAGTTTGTCTTTTTAATTCTCTGTGCATTTAAGCGACTTACAATCCAATGGAATGCTATTTAAGTTATAAAATTCTGGAGGACACTCATAAATATTGCTTATGGTGCTTGAATATGTCTTTCTGAAAGCTAATACCTGTATGCGAAACAATTCACAGATTTTTATATAACTAAGTAATGGAACCAAGGAAGGAAAGTTATCCTTTTTAACAAGAATATAAATAGGTAAACAAGAGAAAATTCAATTTTCTAATCTAAAATAAGGTTACAGGGATACACTGCCACTGAGCTACAAGCCCTGCCTATTGTATTGATTTTTACAAAAGATTTTATTCAGATAAAACTGATGTGCCACATAGTTTACCACTTTAAAATTTACATTTCAATAATTTTTAATTAATATAGCTAAAGAAATGTGAAACCCTCATGATGATCTAAGTTTAGAATATTTCAATCATCCCCCAAAGTGCTCATTGGCAATCAGTCCCCCTTCTCTCCTCACCTGCCAATCCCAGGCTATGAGGAGGATACTTTCTATCTCTTCAGGTTAGGCTATTTTGGCAAGCTATTTTCAGATAACTTCAGTCATACAGTAGATGATCTTTTGTGTATAACTGTTTTCTTTTAGCATAATGTTTTTGAAGTTTATTCATTTTGTAGCATGTATGAGCACTTGATTCCTTTTCATAGCTAAATTATGTTCTATTTTATAGATATACTGTATTTTGTTCATTTATTCATCAGTGGATGGTCATTTGAGGTTTTTACGTATTTTGTCCACTGTGAATAATGCTGCTATCTGCATGAATGTGGATGTATGTTTTCACTTTTCTTGGGTATAAATCTAACAGTAAAATTGCTGGCTCTTATAGTATCCTGTGTTTAGCATTTTTGAGGAATAGCCAAACTGTTGCTTAGTAGCAGTACCATTTTATATTCCTACCATTAATGTATAAGTAGTGCAATTTTTCTCGTTCTTACCAACACATCTCAGTATCTTTTAGATTACAGTCATCCTAATGAGTATGAAGTGGTAATCTATTTTGGCATGATTTTTATCTACAGGTCCCTAGTCAATGATGTTGAGTGTCATTTCATATATTTATTGGCCTTTATTTTTTCTTTGGAAAAATTGTCTTTGTAAGCCCTTTGCTCAACCTTTAATACGGATATTGCCATTTCATTACTGCTTTAGGTATTAGTCTATTTTCTATGATAAAATACCAGAGGATAGATAACTTTACAAAGTAAAGGGATTTAATGTATCCAGAGTTCTGGATGTTCAAGTATGTGACCTAAATATAACCTCAGTTCTAGTGAGGAATTCGTGACAGATAATTTAGCAAAATATGCTTTTCTTTATCTTCAGGAAAGGAGAAGTGTTTGATAGGGGAACACTTATTTCGTACATGAAGGTTGGTTTAATCTTCTCTGGCCCTATGCCCTAGGGGTGTACATTTTACTCTAAATATTGTTTCCAGGGCATGCAATAAAAGTAAGCATAGGAAAAATAGGAAACTATTTCTTATTTTTGTGTCTTCTCTTCAGAGTCTGACTGTCAAACAGGACAACATCCAGCAGATGAATTCTGCGAAGTTCGACATGATTGAAGACATGGCCAGGCTAACTCACCTCAACGAAGCCTCAGTGCTGCACACCCTGAAGAGGCGCTATGACCACTGGGTGATCTATGTGCGTGTATCTGCTCTACTGGCCAAGTAACACCCTGGTGCTCCCAACCTCTCCTGCGTTATATCTTTAATTTAATTTAATCATACTACATAGAAACAGCCCTTGAGAAACACACATTGGGGGGGAACTTGTCTTAGTATTTCTTCAATTTCATTTTGTTTACCTTCAAGTGCATTTACACAGATCATCCTTCTGAGTGAAAATCACGAGATCTGGAAACAGATAGACCAGAGTCCAAGTGCTAGCTCTTTTATGTAAAAGTTAAGGTCCTTTTTAAGATGAATGATGTTTTTTGATACCAAGAATTGAACTCAGGACCTTCTGCATGCCAGGCAAGCACTGTGGCACTGAGCTATATCTCTGGACCTTTCTTTTTTATTGATTAAATTTATTGGTACATTTTAGCTATACATAATGATCACATTTTCATCATAAAGAATTTGTACTTGTACATGATACAGCTTGTTTCTTTTTTCCATTTCCCTACCTTCCCTTCAACACTCTTTCCTTCCTTATCTGCAAAAGCTTTGTTTCCATTTTTTCTTTTCTGTTTCTTCCTTTCCCCCTCTACCCTCTCTAGTCCCCCTTCCCATTTGAACAAATGTTCAAAAAGTTCTTATTTGTTTTTAATTTTTGAGTGGAAAATATATTTGAGAGTTTTCACTTCTGCAAAAAAGTGAGAAACTAGAAATAGAGGATCCTTGTAGTCATGTACATGTGCACAATATGTGCACACCCACGTGTGCATGCCTGTGTGAGATACATAAGCACACATTTAATACTCCTAAAAACACTCACTGAGCATCTTGTGTGACAGTCTTTTGGACTTTAGGGATGAGATTAGCTGAGCTCCTAAAGTGTTCTCATGTTTTGGTAGCAATTGTCACTCTGATTTCAGAAAGGTTATATATCATCTTTACCTCTAGACTGCGGGCTCCTTGGAGGCATGCCAAAACATGCTGATTTGCCTTCGATGTGTTCAGTAAATATTTTTTTAATGAACCAGAAAGAGACAAAATGATCCATTCATAGGCCCAGCGGTTGTAAAATGACCATCACTAAGACCATAATGGGATCTAGCCTGAGGACTGATAAACATGGAACTTGTGTTTCTCTTGTGTATGCACCTGCTGCTCTGTGCCTGGAGATCTAAAAGCAGCTTCCAGGCCTGTCTTGACAGTGTGTGAGACACTTCTGCCAGGAGCAGCCAATAGAAATGGAGTTGTTTTGCTCTTCATCTTCTCTATCTTGTTGAGAAAGCACCCATACAGTCCCAGGTGAGGACAGGGATGTTTTCTTTTATCGCATCTCTGTCTTGCTGAACCTGGATGTCTTGAAGTCACCTTTTTGTAAAGTGAAATAGTACTGCCTGGCCTTCCATGGTAACTCGGAAGATTACATAAAAGCACATAGATAGAGTACAAAGCTCATTGCCTGTCACCTAATTAGTGTTCAATAAATGAAGCGATTTTTCTCACCATCATTAAAATTGGTGATGGTTGGTTGTTGCTTAGTTTCTTTGATTTAATCAAAACCTGTACATCAGAAGCAGCACTAAGAGATTAGGGTAAAATGGTGGACTCCCTGACTTACCATGTGTCTGTTTCAGTTTTCTTAGGATATGGTCGCAAAATTAAGGCAACTGGGGTGGCTTAAAACAATAAATATTTATTCTCTTCCAGTTCCAGAGACCACAATCATCAGAGGCCATCATCCATCTCTGACATTATCAAGGGCCATAAAGTCAAATCAGCTGGTCTCACTCCCTCTGGAGGGTCTGGAGGAGAATCATTCTTTTTTCCAGCTTTCAGGGTTATTGACAATTTTTGTGGCCACACCCACTTCAGTCTCTGCCTCCATCTCTTTTGTCACCTTTTCCTGTGTGTGTCTCTAGTAAGAAGATCAGCCATTAAATTTAAAGCCCACTGGGATGTCAGTCTTCAAGTCCTTAATTTAATTAAACCTATAAAGACTTTTTTTTTCCAAATAAATTCACATTCATAGTTTCAGAGATTAGGGATATATTGTAAATATATCTTTTGGGGAGCTACAATCCAACCACTTCATGGATTAAGTCACCCACACAAGCCATTTATTCTCCATTAGTGTCCTGACAGTCAGTCTTGCTGAGGCCGCGATTGTCTTCAGCCTCAAATGCCTGAAGTCCGGTTACTGAATCCCTGCAGGCCTGCTGTTAGCATTCTGTCTTCAAAAGCTGTATGTGTTAGACACATTAGTAGTTAACAAATCTCCCAGGGGAGAGGTAATCCCTGCTGCCGATGTTAGACTGACCTGGTTCTGTCTCTTCTATTTAGAAGGTTTCTTCTTTATATGAATCAAAAGCACTCCTTTTGCATTCTTTGTATAGGTAAACATTGGAGCAAATATTACCTGCCAGAAGGAGATCTGACAGACTCGGAAGTATTTCTAATCTATTTTCCAAAATCTAATCTTCCCTCAGACATATGCAGGTCTCTCCTGTGTGACCCTAAACCCTTACAAGTGGCTTCCAGTGTATCAGAAAGAAGTCATGGCAGCCTACAGAGGGAAGAGGCGCTCAGAGGCTCCCCCTCACATCTTTGCTGTTGCTGATAATGCCTTTCAGGTTATGCTTCACAGTAAGTGACTGTCCTACAAAATGAAAAGTAAAAATATCTGATCTACTTTTTCTGTACCTCCTAGGGCTATTGAGACAATTAACTTGTACTTCAAAGTGAATGCATCTACAGTGCTTGGCTGGTGGCTGGCCCAGAGTAAGTCCCTGTAGATGTCAGCTATTATTACATGAAGGATCTGCTATACTCTCTGACACAAGACATTATTCTACAGCTATTATTACACAACGATTCCTTAAAAGCTTAAAATGGGGAAAATGTTAACCATTAGTTGATTACTGTTTTTATTTAGAGCAAGGAAATAATCCTAAAATTTGTATGTTTTTCTAAACAGCCTACATAGAAAAACACTGTTTTATCCTTCACTGTTTAAATTGTATTTTTTTACTGACTCAATCAACCAAATCCTTTCCCTGTGTCTGATTTCAAGTGGAAACTGAGGAAATTGTAAAGAAGTTCATACCAATACATAAACCTCTGGCATAAACATATTTTGGCGTTTTATTTTTCTTTTGTAGATCATGAGAACCAGTCTATACTGTTCACGTAAGTGTGTTGCCTTGTTTTGCTTTTTGGTAAGCACAAACTTTCAGTGAGAATATACATCTATGTGTCACTGAAAACACAACTTAAATTTGACATGTTTGAATTGTTTGCTCTTTAAATGCAAAACACATTCTTGCAAGAATAAGATACAGTACCCGGCAAATTGTCATAATGCTTTAGTCATTATGGAAGCACCATATATGTCCTTTAAAGTGACACTTTAGAAGCCACAGTGTACAACATGGGCTCAAGCACCTTGTTGGTGAAGAGTTCCCAAATGATTCCAAATAATCACCTTCAAAGGTCTCTGCACTGGCTAATTAAGAAGAGAGTTTAGAAATCCACTGAAAATGACTGTAGAACAGACAACATGCTACTGTAAGCAATCAGAGAGGGGCAGGCCACTGCATAGTAAGTGATGAGACTGGTACTCAGAAAAATAAAGGAAGGGGATAAAAAGGAAGGAAAAGACCCTAGTGATACCTTATTGCATGTTAATTTTGGTGGAAAGAACACAGAGAAGGCACTGAATTTCATATAGGTCAAGGTAATCTTTTGTCCTAAGATAATTTGGATGGCAAGCCTATCAGTTTCTAAAGATTATGTATAAAGTTAACTAATTATGAAATATAAAGGGGAATCTTTATTCATAACTGCCTGGTGAAATGATTGGTAGGCTCTCTTCTGGAAAGATGTTTAGATTAGGTGACAATTATTTAACTTTCATCTTATTGAATTTCTAATTACAGAGGAGAATCTGGTTCTGGAAAGACTGTGAACACCAAACAAATTATCCAGTATTTTGCCACTATTGCCACCATTAGTGAATCCAGTAAAAAGCTGGTAAGAATTTATGTATTGTGATAGGCAGGAGAGATGGCTCTAGCTACTGAACCATGGAAGCTTTGTCCTAACCCCTTATGGGGAAAGGAGGTGGAAAAAACGACAGAAAAATTAACAAAATATAAAAAATGTCTTTTTCATTTTCTCTTTCCTCCTGAGAAAATCATCAAGTTCTCTAAATTAGTCATCTGAAAACATGAATTATATCATTTGTTTCAGATCTGCTTTAAGGGATATTTACTGTTGTTTTCTTTGCTGGTTGGGTTCTCTGACTATTAAGCTTTCAATATTCAAGCCATTTTACTGCAAGGACAATATCTTCAGTGCCTTGAATGGCCACTTTTGATATTTATGAATATGTTTTGCTACAGTGCAATGTCAGATTCTCACAAATATGTACCAAAGAAGTCTGTTTTTTTTATTGACAACTCCTGAACCAAATCCTAAACGTGCAAAGAAAATACTCTTAACTTTAATTTAGACGTTCAATGTTCTGAAAAACTTTATCTTCTCTACTTTTTAAATCCTTAGTGATTTTTAATTTCATTTATATTTGTAGTACTATAACAATTTAGTTGGTCTTTATAATAATTTCGGGATACCTAGAACATAAAAGTTGGCATACCAAATAAAATTAAGAAGTAATTTTGAATGTTACTCAAAATCGATCAGTTATTCAGCTGTTAGACCTCTCATCTTCCCATGCTTAACATGGCTTCTTTCTTTTCTTTCTTTCTTTCTTTCTTTCTTTCTTTCTTTCTTTCTTTCTTTCTTTCCTTCTTTCTTTCTTTCTTTCTTTCTTTCTTTCTTTCTTTCTTCTTCCTTTCCTTTCCTTTCCTTTCCTTTCCTTTCCTTTCTCTTTCTTTCTTTCTTCCTTTCTTTCTTTCCTTTCCTCTTCTTTCTTTCTTTCTTTCTTTCTTTCTTTCTTTCTTTCTTCCTTTCCTTTCCTTTCCTTTCCTTTCTTCTTTCCTTTCCTTTCTTCTTTCTTTCTTTCTTTCTTTCTTTCTTCTTTCTTTCTTTTTCTTGTTTCCTTCCTTCCTTCCTTCCTCTTCCTTGTTCCCTTCCCATTCCCCTCTCTCTCTCATGCTTTTGTACTTCAATCCTAGATGCTGCCTGTTGTTTTTGCTATGTAAAAAGTATATCGAAGTAGCCAACTTGTTCAAGTTTTATTATAGAAAATTTGCTTTTCAAGGACCATATTTTTCAATTTGATTGACTTCTTCAAGTTCCACTGAACTCTATTATTCCCTACATAAAATTTTAGTGTGAATTTTAGGATTTTTTCTTGGTGTATATTATTGATTTGGGCTAGTTATTGTGTCTTATGACTATACATAATGTAGTATATACTGCATAAGACTTCTACAGAAATTCTTTACTCATATGGTTGTCTTATTTAAAGGACAGCAAACCCATATTATGTAGAAGAGATGTAATATTTGTGATCTATGTATCCTTGAATGCTACATACTGTATGATTATTCCTATACGAAGATCTTAGAAGATAAGTGGACAAAACACAAAGCCCTGATGCGATGTGGCTGTTAGTTGGTTATTCAGGCTCATTCTGTGTAAATGAACTGTTTTAGCCCAGCAGCCTGAGTGTGCATGTTTCAAATTCAGCATCAATGCTATTAGAAGTCACTGCTTGGTGTGAACTTCTGAGTTACTTTCATATAGTAGCAAATGAAATTAAAATTTAATAGCACCAAGGGTCTACTATATTATCTCAGAATAAATTTCCAGGTGTGAGGATTAGATGAGGAGAGAGGAAGATTAATAATAGGGATATATATGCAATAGAGTACATCTGGAAATTGACTATGGTAATTATTGTTTGTTTGGTGAATTATCATTTTCTTTTTCCATGTTAGACAAGGATAACCAAAACATAAGCATTACAAGATAATGAACTCTCTATATAGATTCATAAGAATATTGTATATTGGATATATGTGCTCTTTTGTTTATCAGTTTTTCTGAATTTCCATTCCAAAATAATATATTTCATAACAAAATTTGAAGGAACTTTTGGCTACCTATTAGTAGAGAAAGAATGAGGCTCCATTTGGAAGATGTGCCGTATTATGGAATTCTGGTAAAAACTTAACTAGCTGTACTCTTTTTGTGTGCATCTCAGGTGACTTTAGAAGATCAAATAATACAAGTAAATCCTATCTTGGAAGCATTTGGAAATGCCAAAACTCTAAGAAATGACAATTCTTCCCGCTTTGTAAGTAATATGATTTAGCATAATATAATGGTCTTTAATTTTTAAACAGTGATAATACACATCTGGTCATATAGGAATGAAAAAACTTAGAATATCAAAACTACGTATTTGATCAAATTCTATGATATTGTTAGAGTTCTTAAAGAATTTATGAGGGTTGTCACTAAGACTATAAAAGCTACTTACAAATGTGTATCTGAGAAACTTCTCTTTGATCAATTTCAGGAAGTATGTATCGTAACAGCTTCAGATTTCTTTCCTGTGCCCCATGGAAACTTACAAAACAAATTACAATAAGGCTGTATATTTTATGCATTTGAAATTCTTTTTCCATAATTTCTTGTACTCCTCATAAAGAATCTGCTTAGTCAGGATTTCCCTGATGTATTTTGATTTAAAAACATGCTGAATGTTCATTTGTTAGAGCTGTTCCATTTGCCACTTATCCTCTAGAACATATACTCCAAGTAGTCCATGCCTGCTTTTCTTGTGTGGCATCTCCAGTGTCTAGCAGTTTTCTTGGATCATAGTATTTGCTCAATAAATGTTTGTGGAGAGAATGAATGAAAGAATAGCTGAAGAGATGTTATATTCCTTATTTTTAGGCAAGCACATTGAGGTTCACAGAGTCTCTTCAGTGCACCCAAGAATACACAGATAGTAGTTAACAAATCTTAGACCACAAATCAAGACCACTGCTAATCCTGACAACCATTCTAGTTCCCTACAGACATTAAATAGGTGCCAGTTCTTTCCAAACCCATGTTGCATTTTATGTTTTAATCTTTGAAGAAGTACATAGTAAAGCCATTGAAACTGTTTGCAAAGTTTGTGGAAAGTTTGAATAGTTTGTGCTTTGTGTCCACCTAGGGAAAGTTCATTAGGATGCACTTTGATGCCAGTGGCACTCTGTCATCTGCAGACACTGAGATCTGTGAGTAGCCATCGCACCGTCTGATTACTTTTCTTCTAAGCTGCAGAAGAACAGCTAAATGTGAATCTTTGTTCATTTTTCACCTACCCAGACTTGTTTGAAAAATCCCGAGTGATTTACCAACTGCCTGGAGAGAGGAACTATCACATATTCTATCAAATTCTGTTTGGAAAAAAAGAATTTCATGGTATGTATAAAATTCTGGAGCTGAGGGTCACTGTAGAACAGGAGAGAGAAATGTAGTTCAGGGATTGGGAAGTTCTATGTTAGGAAGGCTCTTTGCCTTTTTATCCTAAGTTTATTTAACCTAAAATTTAAGTACCCAAACCAATTTTGCAACCAACATTTTATGTTTTTGTGTATTGAAAGTAAAAGACAAGACTTAAATTTGGTAGTTAAAGAAAGAGCACTTGGGAGTGGGTAGGAATGTCTGTCTGTGTGTGTGTGTGTGTGTGTGTGTGTGTGTGTGTGTATATAAAAGTGTTAGATAATTTAAAGTCTTACGTGATTTGAGCCACACCAGTGGTATCCTTAAGAGGTCAGAGGAGAGAGAGATCATCACCTAGGTGTATGTGTCAGTCAGTAGGGTTTTTGTAAAGAAGAGGAATGTAGGTTGGGATGTAAATAATGGGAATCAGATTTAACCAGCGTCAAGAGCAGAGTGTGTTTCTAGAAGGAGTGGCAATGCACACAGTACCACGAGACGGCATAGTAGAGGAAGGGAATGTTAGGGGAAGGGAACGCAATAGTTCCAGTGTGAGTTGGCAGGACAGGCCGGGTCTGTGAGTTTGAGAGAAAAGGGATAGATCTGTAATGGCAATGACTGAATGAAGGAATGAAGGAGTCAAAGAAATACAAGTTGTGTGATTTGATTAGGATAATGGTGGTGCCATAAAGGAATAAAATCCATCTATTCTTTCAGCAGATATTTATTGTCAGACTACTATGTGTATAGCAGGTTTTGCTATGTAAGTGGTGCGGCTAGAATGAAGAACAGACAGGTCCCTGCCCTCGCGACCTTACGTTGCAGTATTGAAGACAGCCCCCTATATATATATATATAGTCCAGTGCCATGGCTTCTGCTTGTCATCCTAGCTATTTGCAGGAGTGAGGCTGGAGAAATGTTTGAGCACAGGAAGTGGAAGCCAGTCTGGGCAACACAGTAAAAAACCTATCTCAATCAATAAATCAATACATACATAAATAGAAGGAAAGAAAGCTAGACATAATTTCAGAGCATAGTAGATCTATAAACAAAACTAAAGTAGTGTGAAGGGATAGAGAGAGTGGGATCTGGTAGGGCTGTAAGTAGTTATATTTCAGATAAAATAATTTAGTGATTTCTTTCTGAGAAGGCACTATTTTTGCATAGGTAGGAAATAGGCAAAGGTCTTCAGGAATAGATTTTAGGGAGAGGAAATGGTGAATGTGAAGTCCCAGAGACAAGAGTATGTTGTGTTTACTTTGTTGGAGTAGTGAGTAGCCAGTGTGGGTGGTAGGAAGTAAGTAGGGAGAGCCAGGCAGCGGCCGGATCAAGCAGTCCCTTCTCAGTCATGTGAGAGGCCTTCAGCTGTAAGTGCTATGGGAAGTCATCGGAAGTGGAAAGGGAAGAGCGAGGTGACGCAAAGAGAATGAAGTTGTGTTATGGACATGAATCGCCTCCCCACGATAAATGCACTCATTATGTGCTGCAAGAATTTACTAATAAAAATAAAAAATTTTTTAAAATGGGATAGGAAAGTTGATAAACAGAGTAGACTTCATCTGAGGTACACTTTAAGGACAATAATTGCTTCCATAAGACTGAATATATATACCACAGTGTTATATGTGCACCCATGTTTATAGCAGCATAATTTCTAATAGTTAAATCTTGGAAACAACACAACTTCCCATCAACTGAGGAATGGATAAAAAAGATGTGGTCTTTTTATACAATGGAATACTTCTCAGCTATAAAGAAGGATTAACTGGAGACATTTATAGATCATTGGATGCAATTTGAGGCCATACTTCTAAGTGAAATATACCAGACTCACATATGTAAACATTGTATTGTCTCCCTGGTGTGAGAAACTGAAAAAGTAAATGAAGTCTAAAATGTACAATAGATGTGGTGAAATGGGAAGACACTGTTCAAAAGGAAAAAGGAACTAGGATGGAGGGAAGGGGAAAGAAAGGAAAGGAAAAGGGAAAAAGTGCATGTCAGCTGTACAATTTGTGTCTCCTAATTCATTGGAAGGGAAGGTTTGTGCTAATATTGATTGGAGAATTGTTTATGCCCGTATCATGTACTCTGAGTAACTACTTTAAAGACAACAATGTACAATGTATTAACTATTGTTATTCTCCTATTATTTTGTTATGAAATTTTGTTTTGCCTTTTTTTCCCCATAAAATAAAAAACGAAAAGGTTGCATATAGGCTGAAGTTGCAGTTATAGGCTAGCAGGTTGATGTGGAAAGTATCACCTGTCCATTTTGTGCAGATTAAGTTTAATAAAATATGACAGCATTTTGACTAGTCTTCAACTTCTGAGTGCCCTCATAAGGTAGGAAAAGCTTTGCAAACTAGATAGTTACTTTTGCCATAACTTGGTGATACTATCAGCTATTTCCTCATTCCATCAACTTATGCTCCAAAACATTTGTCTTTCTATTGATTGATTATATAAAATCTAACATGCTCAATATGGGTTTCTGACTTGCGCAGGTCTTCTGACACATAGGGTCTAATGTAGAAACCATCTGTGACCTCATTAGTCTTTGAATATCCATGATTACTAATATGTGGAATCATCTGAAACCTTTGAGCCTCTGGAAAAATTTTATTTTGAATTCAGTGTTTGGTGCTTAGATTGATTCTTATGCAAAGTCTGACATCTAGCGGTCCTAATTTGGTATCGTCAGTTGACTCGCAATACCTATTATACTTCGAGAAAATATTTTAACAAGTGATTGGGTACTCTTTCTATCCACATTTGCCATCTAAGTGTTTCAGTGCATCCAGAGAATGTAAGGGAGAACATAGTAATGGTAAGGGTACTATGTCCAAGTCTCCTAAAGCACGAGCATCTGTCTATGCTATAACTTAATCTGGTATAAGGGTTACAGGCTGTTACTACACTGAAGAAGTGGAGAAGGTGAGGGGGAAGTGTTACTCCAGATCTGTCTGGCCTCTGCCTAGCATGGGCACATCTTATCTCCTTTTGTTCTCACTTAGGGCTAACTCTTGTTCCAGGCATGGTCAAGACCCACTTTCTAATCTACTCTGATAAGGCTCCCTTGGAATCCCTTAGTTCTGAATGCAGTTTCTGTAACTTGGCCCTCCACATATCTGTCTACATTTCTCTCTGTTTTTCTTTTCTTTTTCCTGTTTATTTACTGTACCAATTCTTATTATTCACTTAGTATGTAAACTTCAGGAGGAGAGGCCAGTGACCAGATCTTTGTCTCTTAGAATCCTTGACATTTTGCCTACTACCCTCAGTACTCATTCCCTACAGTGTGAAGAAATACCCTATTGAATGAGGAGAAATATTTGCAAGCTATGTATCTGAAAAAGGGTTGCTATCCAAACTATATTGGGAACTCAAATAACTCAATTGCAAGGCAACACACTGATTACCAGTGGATAAAAACCTGAAAAGATATTTCTCAAAGGAAGATATGCAAATGACCAACAAGATTATGCAAAAAATGCTCAGCATTTTGATCATCAGGGAAATGCAAACAAAAATCATACTGAGTAGCGCTTCACAACTGTTAGGATGACGACCATAAAATAGGTAAGACGTAGCAAGTGTGGGTAAGGATGCGGAGAAAAAATAACCTTTTTACAATGAGTGGTAATGTAAATATCTGTAGCCATTATGTTAAGAGTATGGAAGTTCATAAAAGAATTTATAATAGGAGTACCATATGATTCAGAAAACCCATTTATGGTCACACATTCAGTGGCATTGAAATGAAATCAAAGAGATATCTGCACTCGCATATTGATTGTATTGTTCACAATAGGCAAGATAGTAAATCAATCTAAGCGTCCATCAATGATAAATCTATAAGGAAGTTCATATATATATATATATATATATATATATATATTCAGTCTTATAAAATATCCTGCTACTTGCAAAACATGGATGAGACTGAAGAACACTGCTAAGTCAAGTAAGCTGGGCACAGAAAGATAAATACTACATAATCTTATTGATATGTGGAACCTACAAAAGTCAAGTAAATTCATGAGACGTATCATACAATGTGGTGACCACAGTTAATACCAATGTACTATATACTTAAAAATTGCTGTGAGTGGATTTTAAAAGTACTTACAATAAAAATATCTATGGAAGGTAATAGATGAATTGATAAGCTAGCTTGACCATTCCAAAATGTATACATGTATCAAAACATCATGTTGTATGACATAAATTCAAATAATATTTGTCAATTAAAAATGCATAAAAATCATTGAAAATACAAATAAATACTTACAAGTTTCATGGATTATATTTCAAATAAAATTAAAAGTATTGTATTGGCCCTTGTTTGAGTTCTTTTGAGTAACTCAATTTCTTTTTATTTTTTAAAGTTTTATAAAATAATTTTATTAAATATTATTGATCTAAAATAAATTGTATGTCTTTGAAGTGTACAATTGGTAGTTGTTGGCATATGTACATACATGAAAAACAATTACCATAATCAAGGTAATGCACCTATTCTTGGAAACATTTGATCTTGTATAATTCCTCCTTGCCCCTTCTCATTGACTGAAGCCCCTTCTTCCAACCCTCCATCCTTGGTCAAGCAGTAACATGCTTTCTGTCTTTCTAGATTAGTTTGCATTTTCTAGAGTTTTGTAAGCCAGAATCACAACACATACCCTTTTTGCCTGGCTGATTTCAGTCAGCATAATTACTTTGAAATTCTTCCATGTTGTAGTTCGTTCTTTTGCTTGCTGAGTAATAATCAATTGCATGAATATACAATTTGTTAATTCATTCAACTACTGATAGGTATTTGGTTTGTTTTCAAATAGAGCTGCAAGAATGTTGGTGTAGCCCAATTTCTTTGTCTCTGAGATTTGGGTTTCAGAATAACAGATCTTCACTTTAGTGAATGACAAACAGAAAAATTAAGATGAGTTCAAAAGCCTTCATCATGTGTAAGTGTCGGTCAATAAGAAGTCGATCAGGTTTTGTGGAGTCAGTTGAATGGGTGCCGCCGACAGCCTGCCTTGGCTGCATTGTGTTTCCTGATGAGGCGCATCGTGTCAGGAGTCCCAGACGTATCTTCAATGCGCTGCTGAGCACAGGAGCTGATTTATGAATCCTTGAAACATGAGCTCAGCCTTCTAATAGTGAGGATGTGATGTGACAGGGCTACACTGCTAATGTTCGCTAGGTGTCAACCCCGAAGTTTGGCTGCTTCCTAGTCTTTGAATTTCAGGTTTGTTCAACTTATAATGTAGCAAAGCATATTTGTTCTTTGACCCCTAGCCATGAATCTAGGCCAAATTGATATTTTCAAAGTATAGCCAGCACACATTATATGCTACTTTAAAAAAAAAATACCAGTTCAAGCTGCTGCAATTAAATCTGCTTCTGGATTTGGCCAGCTTAGTCTACTTTTGGAAGGCTTTCACACATGACTGACAAGTTAATAGAGGGCAAAAATTGATTGCAGAATGTAGACCTTATTTTGGCTTGTTTACAAGTACGCTACAAACAGTAAGAATAAACTATGAGTATCAGTCAATTATTTTCTCAGGCCTTGTGGATTTCTCAGAGCTGTTTAACTAGCAATTTTCCTCCTGTAGACATGCTCCTAGTGTCTGCAAATCCCTGTGACTTTCGTGTTTGCTCCTGTGGCGTAGTTGCTGTGGACAGCTTGGATGATGCTGAAGAATTGCTGGCTACAGAAGTAAGTCTTGGTTGTCCAGGCAAGCTTGGCGATGACAATGAGAAAGGAGAGAAAGCATCGTAGCACTGTGGTTTTCTGCAGGCTAACTCTTCCTTTGCTTCTGCCCAAAGTCCATTTACTGTGGAAGCATACATTGTCAGGAGAGGAAATTTGAACTCCGAAAAATTAGAAATTTTAACTTAATGGCAAAATTGCTTTTTCTTTGCTGTACATCTGTACAGTTTTTGTTTTTAATCTATTTTTGGGTTGCTTTTGTAAGCTTATTATACTGCTTTTTGTTTTCCAACAACATTTTGATATACGACATGTGTAAATTGGTTTATAGAATTAGTGTTTTAAATTTTATATTTTTTCTCCAAAAATTCTTTTTTCTTATTAGTGTACATTTATAGCACATAATAATCATATTCATCATGGGGAATTTGTACACATACATAACACATCTTAATTCTTTTTTTGTCCCCTTCTCCCTTCCTGCCAGCCCTTCTTCCCCTCCCAATTTACAAAAACTCTATTTCCACTTTTTTCCTTAAATTCCTTTCCCCTTTCTCCCCTCCCCGCTTCATCTGTTATTCCCTTCCCATTTGAATGAGTTCTTTCTGCTACCTAATATCTACCCTCCATTTTGTTCCATATTTATATTTTAGATTTCTCACACAAGACGAACAATGTGATATTTAAACTTATGTGTCTGACTTATTTTATAAGCATTTCAAGTGCCATTACAAATTCTTCACAAGAATTTAAATAGATATTCAAAGCCAAGTGTGGTGTTCATGCCAGTAATCCTACCTCTCAGGAGGATGAGGCAAAGAGATCATAAAGTTCAAATTAAAGGTCCTCCTGGTCTACATAATGCATTCAGGGCCCATCTGGGCCATATCATGAGTTTCTGTCTCAAAAAACCAAAATAAAAGGAGAGTCAGTCTTCTGCTCCCCACTGACATAGTGGTGTATATCTTTGAAGGCAAATACTTTTTCTGTATATCAGAATTTACATTATGCTAGATTCCTATAAGTGAAATTACTAAGTAAGGAATACGATTTTTTACAGGCTCTTTTGTATATTCTTAATTAATCACTAGATTGTCCCCATTTTCTCTCTCCTGGAGTGTGTGAAAATACACATATTATCCTCTGCACTGACTTTTTGGATGCAATTCTGCAGTGGAAGGATTTTCTTTTCTTAAATGCTTCCATTTTGCCACTCTTTGAAATGAATCTGCTCTGTAATAAAATCAGGAGAACTATGGGATCACAGAAAGAAGCGATAGCACCTGTGGCCATGGCCATGAAAAGCAAAATAACTGACCTCATATAACCAGTTAGTGAGCTGCTGCTGGAAGAGAGGGGAGGAGCAGGGCATTGAAGAAAAGTTCTGAAACTACCAGAAACAAGCTGAGCCAGGTCTTGTGCCTTTATAATTCTCTTTTTAAAGTGATGAGCAGACTATTGGTGACCAAGTACCAATAGGGTATATTTGTATTGATTTGAACAAGGCTATCACACCCAGGGTATTGGTGCTTTTTCTCATTTCTGCCATCTTGCAGCCTGGTGTGGGGAGATATGACACACGGTAGAGTATGCAAAAAGAAAACAGAGCACCTGCTTCTCTTTTTACAGCAAGCCATGGACATCTTGGGCTTTCTTCCTGAGGAGAAGTACGGGTGCTTTAAACTCATTGGAGCCATTATGCACTTTGGAAATATAAAATTCAAACAGAAACCCAGAGAAGAACAACTGGAAGCAGATGGCACAGAAAGTAAGAATTACTTTGAATTACTGGCTTGTATTTCTGTTCACATCTTTGTGGCCAGGCCCATCGCCTTTGCTTTGCAGTTGATCACCCTTCTTGGTTTTTGGAAAATGTTGAAAATAATCAGTATCGTCTCCCTCAGTTACTGTTCCTGAAAGTATTTTCTCAGTCACCATTCTGATACTTTTCCCTGATTGCAGAATAAGAAGCATCTCTCAAGTAATAATTGATGATGCTGGTGAATTGCCTATATTTACGCGAAAAAGGATTGACTAACGCTCTGTACCTTTAGTACATGCACTGTGGGGAAAACAGAGAAAAGAACAAATTACTGTAAAATGTATTAAGTGACAAAATAGAGGTGTGAATGTAAACCACTGGAATTTCAAAGGCACAGTAGCTGCACAGGTGTGAAATGATAAGGATTCATTTTCTGTTGGTTTTCATGTGTTAAAAGTCTGGAGTTTTGAGGGGAGAGAACCAGGGGCCTTACCAGAAGGTGACCCCCACCTGGAAACCAGTGCCATGTGCCGGCTGCTGCCAGAGTGGGGACAGCCATACCCAAGCCACTCTCCATGAGTCTGCAACATTTGTGCACTGTGGAGTGGGCGGGGAGGGGAGGGAGATCCAGGCCTCACCAGGAAGCAATCCCAGTCAGGAAACCATATCATTTTCATTGTTTTGCTGGGTTGGGTTTTATTTGCTTTTGTTTTGTTTGATTGTGTTAAATTTGATGACATTTGCAGCTATTTGAAAGATAACAAGACATATTATGGCAGCCATTTTGAATTTCCTAGTAGTTTATTTTGAAGTCTTTTATTGCATTCACTATTTTGGTTTTATTGTTTCTATTTTATTCTGTTCTGTTTGATTTTTACTATGTCTGAAAGTATCTGCAGCTATTTTGAAGACAACAAAAGGCATTATGGTAACTACTGTTGGTTTCATAAGGTTTTGAAATCCTGTATCACTTATGCTGGTTTATTTTTGATTGGCTTTATTCTACTTTATTTTCCTTGGTTTTATCCTCTTTAAAAAAATTTGTTTTAAATCTAGAGTTTTACCTGCTTACCAAAAATATTTGGGGCATATCACAATTAATATTCTGTCTACTGTGATCATTAAATTAGAAAACCACAAATATGCTCAGAAGAAAGCATCCAAATAGTTATTGCAGTTACTACATTTATCATAAAAATTACTTGCAACTGAAAGAAAAAGAGGAAACTCATTCATTCCAATCTTTCAACATATTTTTAACTTTTTGTATTTTGACTGTGGTAAAACATACTTGGCATAAAATTTGTCACTGTAGCTCTTTTTGAAGAGTACAGCTTAGTGGTATTAATTACATTCATATTGTGGTGTAACTATCATTACTGCCACATCATATCATACATCCATATGTTGATCCTTTTATGGCTGACTAGTATTGCCCTGTTTGAATATATCACATCTTATTTATTCATTAGTTGATAGGCATTTGGTCTCCCCTCAACTTTTTGACTTTATGAATAATGCTGCTAGAAACAGCGTGTACAACTTTTTTGTGTATGTACATGTTTTAATTTCTCTTAGGTACATATGTAAGAGTGAAATTGCTGAATCTTATAGTAATTCTCTGCTTAGCTTTTGAGTAATTGCCAAGCTGTTGTCTCTAGTAGCCAACTTACAATGAGATTTCCATTTTCTTTGCATTCTCACTATTTGTCATTTCTACATCTTTTTGATTATAGTCATCCTAAAATGGATATGAAGTGGAATTTCGATGCCACTTTTTATTTGCATCCACAAAAGATAGGTTTCTTTGGAAAGTTCAGATTCAGTCATTTGTTTCAAAACTACAATCTATTTTGTTATATTGATACAAACACACCCTATTTTCATCCTCCAGGTAGTGGCTTTGGTTACAGTGGCATGAGAATTTATAGTGTTTTTCTTCTCTGTTTTACTCTCTCTTTCCTTTTTTTATGGCCAGGTGCTGACAAAGCTGCTTTTCTCATGGGTATTAACTCCTCTGAGTTGATGAAAGCCTTGATTCATCCTAAAATGAAAATTGGTAATGAATATGTTATAAAAAGTCAAAATGTAGAACAGGTAAGGTGCTATTACCCTTCACTTGTTGTGATCAACACCTTGATTGTCTGGCTAAGAAGCTTTCAAAGCTGTTGATTTCTGACATGAATAAAATTGGTAAACTGCATCCTTTACCTATTTGGTGTAACAGATGCAAGGTGGCGTGTTAATTGAGTAAAGGTCTCAGAACATACGCTGAAGTTAGTATTTGAAGAGAAAGTAGAACAGATGTGAGAGAAGAAGTGTTCTGCATATTTTGCTTAGCATTCAGAAAGGTGTTACAGTGGTGGAATAACAGATGCTCTGAGGACATCCTGAGGCTTTGCCTTAATACGATAAGTATTGTCTGGGCGAATGGGCAATATAACCAAATAAGTTTGTTAGTACATTTAAGAATAATCATTTACATCTGCTGTGTCTATTTGCCAGTATGATATAGGCCATGCTGCATCAAACATATAAACTAAAATCTCAATAACAACAAAGTATGTCTTACACTAAGTACCATACAGATTGTGCAGCCTCCTTCCATTTTGTGATTATGTCCCCTGGGACACGTGACTTCCCCAGTTGCTGTGCAGGCAGACAAGATAACCTGTGGAGGAAATGTAGTCAAGGCTTAGGGTAGAGATGAGACCTCTTTCATTCATGATTCTTTGTTGAGAATTATACTATCCCTTTCTCTGTGAAAGAGCTAAGAAGTATAGTCTTTTTTGGAAAGAGGCAATGACACAGTGAAATGGTAGCCGTGTTTCTGTTACCCATAATATATACGAAACATTCACAGTTATTATGTCCTTCAATTCTTATACTTTTTATGGATGAAAAGTAAAACAAAATTTCATAACAAAGCAGTAGGAGAATAAAAATAGTAAGTACATTGCATATTGTTATCTTTAAAAAATATTGGCATTGTCTGGGGATTTAGCTCAGTGGCATAAGTGCCTGCCTGGCATGTGTGAGGTCCTGAGTTCAATCCCTGGTACCAAAAAACAGAACAATACAAAACAATAAATAAAATAAAACTTTAAAAAAACAGAGATATGGGCATTAAAATTTTCTCCAATTGATATTAGCATAAACCTTCCCTTTCAATGAACTAATAAACACTAATAGTATAACTGACCTGCTATTTATTTTTCTTTTTCCCTTCCATCCTTTTTCCCTCCCCCAACCTAGTTCTTCTTTCCATTTGAATAATTTCTCCCCTTCTCACAATATCTATTATACATTTTAGAGTTTATTCACTCTTTCAGTTTCTTACACAAGGGAGAAAGTATGATTTATTTCACTAACAAGTTGCATCCATTTTGCTATAAAAGTCTCAGGTTTATTCTTCTTTATGACTGAGTAGTACTCCATTTTATAAAAAGACCACATCTTTTTTTTTATCTGTTCCTCAGTTGATGGGCATTTGAGCTGTTTCCAAGATTTATCTATTATAAATTGTGCTGCTATAAACATGGGTGTACATATATCACTGTTTTAGTTCTTCTGGGAAGATATCCAGAAGGGGAATAGCTGGGTTGAATGGGACCTTTAATTCTAGATTTTTGAGGAATCTCTACACTGACTTCCACAGTGGTTGCACCAGTTTACACTCCCACCAATAGTGGAGAAGGGTTTCTTTTTCCACACAAGCCCCTTCAGGATTTGTTATTGGTTTATTTCTTGATGATAGCCATTGTTTCTTGGGTGGAATGCAATCTCAGTGTTGCTTTTAATTTGCATTTGTTGAATGACAGATGATGCTGAATTTTTTTTCATGTATTTATTTGCCATTTGTATTTCTTCATCTTTGATATCCATTTTTGGATTAGGTCTTTGAATGGCAGGGGGTCTGCTGTTTTTCAATTCGTTGTATGTTCTAGATATAAGTCCTTTGTCTGAGGGACAACTGGCTCAAATTTTTTTCCTACTTTATGGGTTGTCTTTTCACTCTGTTGGTGATTTCTTGTGACGTGCAAAAGTTGTTTTTAATCAGATGAGATCCAAGTTGTTATTTCTTTGAAATATTTCCTGTGTGGTCTAGGTTTTGCTCATGAACTCTCTGCCTACACCTATGTCTTCAACATTTCTGTCTACTTTCTCTTCCAGTAGATTTAGTGTTTCTGTTTTAGCATTTAGATCTCTGATTCATTTTGACTTTAGTTTAGTGCATGGTGATAGACATAGGTCTAGTTTTAGCCTTTGGTATACTCAGAGATAAACAGGGCAAGAATACTTAAATTTTCCCATTTGAGGTGACTGTGGTTAAGGGAATGAAGGAATATTTCAAAGTACACACTATTAGTATTCATGTGACCCTCAGATGGTGTTATAATACATACATCTCAAATATGGAAACTAGACAGACAAATGTACAAATTTGTAGTAGAAGACATTTTGATTTCATGAAACTCTAAACTCTGTCCACCTGGTTATATTGAGGTATCCAATGTATCTATGCTGTTTAAAATTTTTAAACAATGAATCAAAATCACTTTTGCATTTTAATTTATTCTATAAACCAGTAAACCTGCCTCTACTGTAATAATAGCTGTAGTACATTGAAATAATTGCCTATATTTTCATCATCCCCAGTAACCTATGCTCTTGAAGCCAGGGACTGGATCTAGCTTGTCCTACTCTGCCAGCATCCAGCATAGTGACTTGTAATCTATGGGTGGCTCACAAATGTAAAAGTGGTCTACAGTCAGCAGAACCTGAGTTATATTCAGCAGCACAAGTGATTTGAGCTACTTCTCAGCACCGGGTTTAAAAGTATTAGGCAGTACTTTCTTAGACATTCTCTAAGACATAGATGCATGACATGATATTATTATATAGCAGGGTCTCTTCCTTTATAAAAATGATGAGCCTACGGTGGGGACTAAAATCAAAATTTTTCCCTTTTAATATGTCTTCTAGGTGTCAGACTTATCATTTCAGCCTTTACTATAACAAAACCAGGGGAAAAATCTAGTATATTATTATTAAACATAAAAAATAAACCTCGTTCTTTTTTTCTGTTTCTCCTGGAGACAGAGTGAGAAAGGTTTTTATAAGGGTTTTCTTCCTTAGGAATGTTAATGACTTTGTAGAATTAAGGGACATTACTAAGGATACAGTTATGTGTGTCGGTCGATGAAAATTACAAGATGAGAGAAATTCTGCAGTGTTAACGTTCCATATAACGCTTAGTTCTAGCTCTTATATTAACTCACTCTGATATCTTAGTCAACTTCATCTCTTTGGAATCCACAGTGAAGAGGCTGAACGACTTCATGTTTCTCACTGGAGAGCATTTGACATCTAAGATGGGATAATTCTTCATGCGTGAGAGTATCCCAGAGTTGGTAGATATCTGACATTCCTGCCTCCCCTCATATCCTCCCTGCCCTGTACTAAATGCAAAAAGCATTCTTAGTCATTAGGACAATCAGAAAATGCCTTCCATATTTCCAAATGCACCTCTCCTAAGTTATGAACCACTATACCTAATTCCCAACAACTAAGTTTCTTTAGGTGTATTATTTTTTAATTCCATAGTAGAAACAGGAGGGTTGCAACTATGTCTGTTAGATTAATAATGATGACAGCAGTGTTCACTGAGTACTTACTATGGATGCTATGCTAAGTGATGTGTATAGATTACCTCATTCAATTTTAACAGCAAGATTGAAACATAGGTTTTATTAATATTTCTATTTTATAGTTGAAGGCAGAAACTCTTAAGAAGATTAATGACTCAAGGTGACACAGCTAGTAAAGACTGGGTTGAGGATAAGGAACTGATTATGAAAGCAAAAGGAATGGGAAAGGGGAAACTAACATTTATCAGATACCAATTCAAGTGTGCAGTGAAGGCTACACCCTAACTCAATGAATCTCTTATAGCAACTTTAAAATCGGCATATTTTTATTATTATTTTACGGGTGAGAAAAGTACTTATCAAAGTGTTTACAAATTTAACTATCTGCCTTTATTTCCTTTTTGCTTTCTGTTGTTTCTCTCATGAACAGTCATAATCAGTCTTCTGTAAGATTATTTTAAAAGGAGCTAACAAATGGGTCCTTTTAGCTTCTAAAAAGTGGACATATGAGTTTGAGTTTAGCTTCTTTCTTTATTCTTCATTGGACATAAAATCATGGAAAAGATTAGAATTGTTACTTGGTGAGACATCTATTGGTTTCTGGGTTTTGTTAGTCGACAGACGCCAAACTGGCTGAGTCTCCCTCTGCCTATGTCTCTAGTCTCTCTTAGTGTTCCTCATATCTGAGCAAATGGCTTTTCTCTACTCTTACCTGAGTATTTAGCAAACGAAAAGGTTGAACAAGTTAGCCATGTTCTTTTTAGTGTTTCAAACTGACTACTATGGACAATAATTTCCTCTTGATAATAGGAGATAAAAATCTACCTGATACTTTATTTGTACAGTGCATTCTTTTTTTTTTTTTTTTTTTTTTTTTTTGCACTGGGGATCAAACTCATGACCTTGCGCTGACAGGTGTACGCTGTATTCTTGCAACTAGTTGTAATAAAAAAAACTGATGCCATTGGTTTATCAGTTTCCATGGCAATGACTCAGAATAACTGATCAGAGAGTAGGTGATTTAGCACAACTAAATCACCACTGAATCACTCTGTTGCATGCCTTCTCCTTGGCAGGAAGATGGATGTGATAGGCATTGTATACTGGAGCACATTCTGCCTACAGGCTTGGAGGCTGTCCAGATGAAAATCACTCCTACTCAAAGTCTGTGGGAAATCTACTACTACAGCAGCACTTTTAAACTGTGAAAGCAGGATCTGGATTTGTGTAGCATCATCCAGGCACCAGAGTTTGGAGCTCCCCAGTAGGTTATGTGAGAGCCTTTGCCACAGCCCTCCATGGAAGAGACGCATTTCCTTATTTTGACAGTAAGAGAACCTGAGTCAGACTGATGTGGCAAAAGACCATTCTCCATTCGTGGAGGTAATGGTCACATGGGAAACTACTATAGCCAAGGGATGGAAACCAGAGCTACAGATGCCAAATGTTACATGGCTCAAAAGCAGTAACAACAGGAGCTTCAGACCAAAGTCTAGGGATTGCCAGATTTCTAATCTACTATATTAGTACTTTGTAAATCTTATGCACACTGACAAAGAAAAAGAATTATTCTGCCACTTGTTAAAATGGTAGTGAGGACTTTATTCAGCACAATTGCAATAGAGGTATTACAACAGAGGAGAGATATTGAGCTCAAGTTCAAATATAATGAGGACAAGGGGACTTACAGGCAAAGAGCAGAGGGAGGGGGACATTGGATGGAAAATTACTAAGAGGGGACATTAGGGGTAGGGGAATTCTAGCTGAACTTAACTTACCAGGTTTCTTCCTAAAGGAAAGCTAAGAATTTATACATGAAAGGTAGGGTATAAGGAACACAATCACATGCCAAGAGTGGAGACATTCTCTCTAAAGTGATTCTCTCTGAAGTAGGATTTTTGCTACAACTGGGTTAGACAGGCCAAAGGGAAGTCAATATTAGGTCAGAGAAGCTTAATTAAAGTTCACTCAAAAAAGTTTGTGTCAATAGAAAGCAACAGGGATTGATGTCAGATTTGTCTAATTCAGTCAGTCTGGGGCTGTGCTTTAACTGAACATTTGTATCTTTTATAGATCTTTTATGCCCACGCTGTAAGACTTAGGACCACATTTTGAATAGCAAGGCTTTCGAGTGCATCGGTATACACTATTCCAGATCATTTAGTCCTTTTGAAGTAGGAGCGCAATTTTGTCACCTACACTTTTGATAGGAAAGCAGCAAGTTAGCTCACTGCTTTCTCCTAGACTTGCCCTCTTTTCTTTTTTTCTTCTCTTTCTTTTCTCTTTTCTTT
The DNA here is from genome assembly GCA_004363535.1 of Dasyprocta punctata. Lineage (NCBI taxonomy): Eukaryota > Metazoa > Chordata > Mammalia > Rodentia > Dasyproctidae > Dasyprocta > Dasyprocta punctata. The sequence goes on from RJWM01002385.1 coordinate 125,065, forward strand.
CTCTCTTCTCTCATCTCCTTTCCTCTCTTACTCCTTTCTTTCTTTCATCTTACTCATCAGAATGCTAGAACCACAGGTCAATAACTGCATCGCGATTTAACTAGAAGGTATTTACTGATACACAATGCTCAGGATTAAAATGAGCACTGCTATCAGGTAAAGGAATATTTTTGCCGTGATTCCTAGGCAGTCTGTGCTGTTGGTGCCCTGTCCAAGTCAATATATGGAAGGATGTTTAAGTGGCTGGTGGCTCGAATCAACAGAGTTCTGGATGCCAAACTGTCAAGGCAGTTCTTCATTGGCATTCTTGACATCACTGGTTTTGAAATCCTTGAAGTAAGTATATATTGTAAGAATGGATCCAATCTATATTTATGAGTTTAGAAAATGTGATTTGAACTTGGGAAAATAAGCTCAATGCATTAGAAGAATCATTGAGTCCAAATCCAAGGGCTATTTTAGTCAGAAAAGAACTATAAATAATATTAATAGTAACAGTTATTACTATCCATAATGTTAAAAACTTAATTTCTTAATTCAGCCTTAAAGGTGAGTAGAGGTAAATAAATCTTTTGTGATTCTATATTGTAATTCTGTTATGTATTACTTTACTCTAATAATCTTATTTTCTAGATATGCCTTAATGAGCCAAAATTAGTTTGACTTTTTTTGTGGTTGGGTCTATTTGGCATCATAAGATTGTGGTTATGGTTTACCTTTAATATATATTCTAGTAAGTGAACTTCTATCTTTCTCTCTTCTTTCTACACATTCATATCTTTGAAGTGTAATAGCCTTGAGCAACTTTGCATTAATCTTACCAATGAAAAACTGCAGCAGTTTTTTAATCAGCACATGTTTATTCTGGAGCAAGAGGAATACAAGAAAGAAGGTATTGACTGGGTGTCCATTGACTTTGGTCTAGATTTGCAAGCCTGCGTAGATCTCATCGAGAAGGTAATACATGTTCTTTTCTTCATCCATTTTCACTTAAGAAAAATTGTGCATGCCATGTTAACTCATATCAAGAATCAGCTTCTCTCAGGGATGGAAAATGGGGCAGGAAAACTCTGCAAATTTGCTCTTAATGGTCTTTGTGGGCAGCACCATGGCATCCTAGCTAAGCACTCACCTTGACTGCCCTATTCCATCAGCTCTAATGCAGACTGCTGCTCCACACTTGTAGCTTGCAAAGCCTCCACCATTTGTGAATGAGGATATCTGATGAGATGAAAAATGATCATGTTCTTGACTAGGAAAGTCACAGAGCTGAAAATGTGAGCACTACAGGGCCTGGCTGGTTAACATAAGGTGAATGAGTAGACCCAGACAGGCTTAAGGAAATTTGACAAATTAGCATGCAAACAAACAACTGCTATAAATCCTTAAGGCCACTAATTTGCAGATACAGTTCATTCATTTAATGGAATACCAGTTAGCTTAAATAATTTATGACAATCTTTCATGGCTTCTTAGTAAATCAGCTTCAATGTAGTTTTCTGAATTAATGATTTTTCTGTACCTGAAATCTTTCCCTATGCTCTGGGAGAGATGAATGGCATTTGCTGGAGGAGTTCTGCATGGTCTTTACTATAGCTTCATCCAAAGGCGCAATCATGTTGGTGTGTCATCACCTACATGTTCCTTGTTTCTTGCTAGAACCATGAATTGCAGTGAATATTAGAGACAAATCTGGACAGTCCAAAGCCTTACACCTTTTGCAAGTTCTCTTGCTATGTGGTCACATTTTATTCTCCACAGCCTTGTCAGGAAGGATCTAAGGGACTGGCCTGTTGTTGTCCTTTGCAGACTTCAGATTTTATCAATCAGTGTCACGTCAATCTTATTTTTTAAGTTTTAGGTGAAACTAAATCTTTGTCTAAAATAACTGCTGTTCCTAACAGAAATGAATAGCACTTTACTTTTATATATTTTATGACCAGTGAACTTCCTGGGAGGAAGACAAGGTAAGAAATATCATATGATAGGTGATCTACCATCAGCTGTTTAAAAATAATAGTAAATAACCAACCAACCATGGTCTGGTAAATATTGTGTGACGTTATAAAACCTGTGGTCTTCTGATTAAAAGGAAAAGAGCTAAAGGTTCTCATAAGGACAGCTTTAACTTCTGGACATGGTGATGTGTGATGTCTGCTTACTTTATGATGAAATGCTGTTTTCTAACATAGGAAGTTGGAATACAGAGATTGTTCAGATCATGATAGGTCTGGGGTAGTGATTTTTACTTTATCTGAAGTCTATTGCTGTTTATGCCAGCCACAGTTATTCCAAGTAATATGCTAGCAACATGGTTGTAATTTCCTGTCATATTTTCTACTGGTAGATAAAATGAGAAAAGATTACTGACCAGATGATAGAAGGTAAAGATAAGTCTTTGTTTTCTTAGGAACAATTTCAGAGAGACTCAAATCAGAGAAATGAATAGCAAAACTTTTCTTGAAAAGATTTTTTTTTAAAAAAGATTCATTCCATTGATCTGGGCTTTATGAAGATAACTTATATTTAACATTAACGATCAGAGTTAGTCCTTCCAACAAAATGAATCATGGAAAAGTTTTAAAATTCAAAAGAACTAAAATATACCCAAAAGAGTAAGATATCTTAAAGTGTGCATAGTCTGTGTATGTATAAGGAAAAAGAATTTTCTCACATAAATATTTTATATTTTAAAGTTTTTTGTTTTGTTTTATTTTCTGTTTTGTTTTTTGAGGTACCAGGGATCGAACTCACAATCTTGCGCCTGCCAGGCATGCGTGTAAGCCACTGAGCTAAAATCCTGGCCCCTATATTTTAAAGTTTTAAAAAGCTTATCATACTGAAATAATAAAATACATTTTAACATTGTCTTTCATTAATTTGGTCTTCAAGTTCACAGTGACCTCCTTCCATATATATTCTGTGAACAAATCTGTTCCAACATTCTAGTTTGCTTAGAATTTGAGTCAAAATTCACATGTTAAAGTATTAGTGTAAGATTATATCTTTATGACTATATGCAAGACATTGGTAAAGAGATTACTTCTATTATTTTTTAACAAATATACTCCAGATTATTCATGTAAAAATGGGTTCCTCCTTCAGTGTAGTAAGCTTGAAAAGTTATACCATTCTTCCAATAATTCAGTTTTTAAAAAATTCCTTCAAAGGATTGGGATAAGATTTTAGAATTTTGTATCAGCCTCAAGAGAAAAGTTATTTCAGTGCTAATCATCTTACTAGATTTTGGTTCTAAACTATGCTACTTCCTGGATCATATTTTTCAACTTATTTGCCTGAGTTGGCCTGAATAGTTTATTTCCATAAGCCATCAGACAGCTGAAATTTTCCATGTGTGATATAGAATATTCCAGATAAAGCTGCAAAATAGTTTAAATCCTGGTACCATCTCAGCATTAAATAAATGTTGTTGCCGCCCAAGCAAAGTAGTGTGGATGCTCTATTTTGGAAATGTTTAATATAAAATGACTTATATTAATCTCTAGCTGTATCTTGTATGCACATGAGTATTTTCTTTAAACACAAAACTCCATGATTTTTGCTATTTTTGTCAACTCTCACTTTTTGTCAATCGACAAAATGTAAAGCACCCCAGATCCCAGAACTGAAACCAGTTTACATCTGAACAAGTGTCAGTGTTCATATGTAAATTACCTAGAAGTGTGCTTAGAACTACACTTTTGTCACCTCTGGACCTACTGTACTGAGGGTTATGAGGAGTGCAAACCCCAAAAGAAATCATTCTGTCACTTTAGTCCCTCAGAGAACTTCTGCTAAAATTGTAAAGATGTATTAGAACTAAAACTTTTATGATTTGTTAAATTATTAAATTGGTTTAGCCATTAATTGCCTTAAATATTCCCTTTTCACACCATTAATGTATTAGAACCAAAACTTTTATGATTTGTTAAATTATTAAATTGGTTTAGCCATTAATTGCCTTAAATATTCCCTTTTCACACCATTAATGAGGGAAGGATTCCAGCTTTACAGTTGTGGGAATGACTGAACATATGACATCAAACACTGGACATTTATACATGCTCATATCCCCAGGGAGGTAGATACCCTGTACCATGCTGGATCTCATGAGAATTGCACTCAAAATAAAGTTAATAAGCAGGGACTGTGGGATGCAAGGTTTGTTAGAGGAGTAAAGTGGGGTGACCTAGTTCCCACAAAAGGATGTGATAGGCATGTCTGAATAATTCTACAGGTTAACAAGGATTAAAATTCGTTACTCAGGGATGAGTAGGCATTATGAGGTACCAAGACTTTGTGTATAAAATTTTGAAACAAATACCATAGAAAATGTAAACATTTGCTATAAAAAGTTTTTGTCTTTAGGAAGTATCCAACCAAATAAGGATTTTTTTTTATTTTAAAGAGAATAAAACAAAACAAAACCAAACAAATGAAAACACATCAGATCAGAACAGAACAATGCAAGCAATATAGGACTCTAAAACAAGACAACAGGAAATCAACAGTGGCTATCACAATATCTCCTACTTGTTTCAAAATAGTTGTCCACACCTTCACACACCATAAACTCAAACAAAACAAAATAGTATAAGACCAATCAAAACGAGAGAGTGAAAACATTATGGGCCTTCAAAACCAAACAATAGGAAACCAACAATAGCTACCACAATGTCTCTTGTTTTCCTCAGAATAGCTGTCCATACCCTCACGCAAAACAAAACAAAACAAAACAAAACACAAGAAAAACAAGATATAAAAGAGACAAATAAATAACAATATAGGCTTCCACAACGAGGTGGTAGGAACATAACAAAGGTTGTTATTTTGCATAGTTACCTTCAAAACAGTTACTCAGATTACCGGATATAGACTTGCAAAATTGATCTAATCCTATGAATGTTAACTGTTCTGTTCCAAGAACTAATAGGTTCAATAGTACAATCATCCCAGCTATCCTGAGTATATATACAAATTTATATCTTTTTTCTTTTCCATTGCTTCTTTTCTCCTTTTCCCTGAGTTATTTTTTATCCTTTGAACAATTTCTTACCCTTTCACAACATTTACTGAAGACTTTATATCTTGTTTACTGTTTCAGTTTCATACACTAGGGAGACAATACAGCATTTACACATGTGAGTTTGATTTTTTTCACTTATGAGTGTGGACTCAGGTTGCATCCATTTACCTATAAAAGCCTCAGTGTGATCCTTCTCTATAACTGAGTAATACTCCATTATATAAAAATGCCACATGCTTTTTATCCATGCCTCAGTTG
>RJWM01002386.1:0-26953 GCA_004363535.1 Dasyprocta punctata
CAGATACTGACTTTATCTGAACAGAGAGGAAGAGGAGAAATGTGAACCTAAATATGCTTTTAATAGCCCATGTACACAATCTAAAGAAAGGAGCAACATTCTTATAAAATGGTAGAGGAAAAAGAAGTCAACCAATGCATTGTTACGAGAAAAATAAATTGTGAGGAAAAAGAAGTGAACAAAGAATCAGAAGAGAGATTTTTATCCAACTTTGGCTACCAGCCATCCCGTACTTTGTGGATTAATAATTCAATTGTACCAAGCCTCAATTTTCTGATCTGTGAAAGGGAAACACACTGGCCATCCCTGATGCACAAGCTCACTGACTGACCGCTTGGGAAAAGGACACATGGTACAACGCTGATGCTTTAAAGTAGTTTTGCCCCTAAGTGATGCGATTGAGTAAAGCTCTCCCTTTGGCACTTACCTTTACCTCAGGTAATGTTTTCTCAGTGAGCCTATTGTTTAAAAAAAAGAAAAGAAAAGAAAAGAAAAGGCCTACTGCTACATTCATAGAATCATAGATCTTAGACCGAGAAGAATTTTTAGGATTCAGCTCCTTATTGCGGAAATAGGGAAACAGGAAGATAAAATGTAACCCAGCTCACACCACTGTGGTCTATAAGACTATTATTATTTATCACTGGAACCCAGGGGTGACATTTCCACCCATCCACACTCTTGGACGGCCTCCCTGGTCTCACCTAACCAGAAACCAAAGGAGATCGGAAGCTGTGGTCGCCTCGGGCACAGTTACTGTATTTGATAAGTGTACTGAGTATGGAGTGTCGTCACACAATTTGTTAGCATAATTTCGAGTTCCAAATGTCAACAGATCCCTGTCCAGCACTTCCGAACAACAAAACTACCATTTGTTAGTACCTTTTCCATGTAGGTGGAATTCAAGACCATTAGTGAAAAAGAAAAATCAAGAGTCTGGGACTGTTAAGGAAAGCCGAGTTCATCTCTGCCGGAAATAGAGACAGATGGATGGGGGGCGTGCGCGTAGGAGGACGCGGTAACAAACGGTTCCCGGAAATGCGCGTCGCTCCCAGTTTTGCCCGGAAAGCCCTTTATTATCTAAAGAGTCTGCAAGCCCAGTTAGAGAACAGGAAACCTCCCACGGGGAAAAAAAGAGAAGGGTTATCGCGCAGGGCAATCAGACCCCCACCCTACCTCAGTGGTCCCACACAAGTGTGCGCCCAAAGCTTTAACCTTGCTAAAACTCTGTACTCCCTTAAAAAACCGAAAATGAGCACTTCCACACACAACCCGAGGAACACTCACTTGCAAAATACCAGTAGCCCGTGAGACTTGGAAGAGTTGCGGGACAGGAACGCAACGAGTTCGGGAAGCAGAAAATTGCTCTACAGATTTTTCTCTGCCCAAATTTCCCTCCGCGCGCGAGCGCCGCTCCGTACGGAGGAGGAAGGACGAAAAAGGCATCTACAGCCGGGGCCACGAGCTCAGGAACCGTGCCAGGAAGCACATCTGTGAGCTCTGGGCGAGGATGGGGCCGGAGAGAGTGGAAGCGCCGTCCGGAGAAGGGAGTCGCTCGGCCTTTGAGTTGAGCCGGGTGTGGAGGCCCAGGGTGCGCGCGGAGATTGGGGACTTGCAGCGCTCGGGTCTGGCCTGGCTGGGACGTTTCGAGGATCAGGTTGTGGCTCGGCCTGGACCCCCCCGCCCCCCACCCCCAAGCCGAAGGCCCCAGTTCCTGGTCCCTTGCCTGCGACCAACTGAACTGCTCTGAGGAAGGGCAGAGGGTCCGAGTGGAGACGCCGCAGAGTCCGCCCGTCTGAGCTACGGGCAGGCGGCCGAGAAACAAGCAGGAGGGCTCTGCGGCTGTGGCGGAGGAAACGCACCGCCCCCGCCACGGCCACCGCCACCGCCCGAGAGCTGAGTGCGCGCGGGGTGCTGGCTCCAAGGGCCCGGCTCTCGGAGCCCCGCGGCTGGAGGGCGCGCGCAGGGGGAGCGGACTCTGCTCGGGCGGGGACGGGGCAGGGAGCGAGGAGAGGGCCACGCGCGGACTCCACGCGGGCTGCAGGGCTGACGGGTAGGGTTTGCCGTCTTCCAGGAGCTGATCTCCGAGGTCGGAATCCGAGTCCTCGCTCCGGGAGAGAACCGCGCCGGGTCCCGCGGCCTCCTCTCCCACCTCCCCTCCCCAGCCTGGAGACTCAGAGCCCGTGCGGCCCCGAGCTGAGCTCGGCCTCTTCCCCAATGTCCACCTCGTCCTCTGGCTCGGTCAGCACGAAAGAGCCGGCGGGCAGGCTCAGCCGCGCCTCCGCCGCCACGGCGACCTCGGGCCCGCGGGGACTGCCCTCGGGGCTCTCGGGCCCTTCCGGCGCTTTGGACTCGTCTTGACTTTTCCTCAGCTGCTTTTTGTGTTTCATTCGCCGGTTCTGGAACCACGTCTTCACCTGATTGGGGGGAGACAGAGATAAAGTCACGTCATTCTTCCAGACCCATCGCACCCAGACCTGAGCGATTGCTGGGGTTTAAGGAAAACGTGCTGCAGTCCATAACTGAATTATCCGAGAGCCGCGACCGCCTCACTCTCGGGTTAAATCACGTGAAGTGCTCACAAACGAGTCTTAGACCGAATGAGGCTCGACCATCCCAAGACTCCCAGGAGTGACTGTCCAAAAATAATAATGCGGGTCAAGATGGCCTGGTTAGTAGCCACCAAGACTGTTATTAACTAGAATTACTAATAGCAGGTACTATGCTCTTCGTGTGCCTCTGATGGAAACGTCTAAACACCTGGTCCAGCGGGAGCCCTGGACGGGAAGGGAGAAGTGAACGTGCCGATCTTCACTGGGGTGAAAATCAGCCTGAGCCCCGGTGTACTGATGATCTCTCAGCAAGCTCCTTTTCTGGGCACAGGATAAGGGGTAAAGGGCGGAGAGGGAGGGGTCTGGAGGTTACAGGTGAATCGTGCTTGCAGCACGACTGACATATTCTTCCACTCAGAGCAGGGGACAGGGAGGAGGCCGAAGCTGGAAACTCGTGTGTGAGAGGAGCGTGCATGTGAGGCCGGCCGCTGTGAGAGCGAGAGAAACGGGGAGCGCGGAGCCCTGTGCCGGGTCGCGGCGGGTGAGGAAGACCCCAAGAACCCGGCTAATCTCTTGTCAGTTTACTCTGACCCGGGTTGCATCATCGGTTAGAGGGAAGTAAAGGAGGAGTAGAAATAGTAGTTCACCCCGAAGTGATCATTAAAATCACCCGAGGAAGTTTTTCTTCTCGTCGAGCCTCTCAGGAGAGATTGTGTCGGAAGGTGAACGCGAGTTTGGAGTGTCAGTCGTTTTAGTGAGGGTCTTGGGGAAAGCCCAGAAAAGGGAGGAGAGGGGTCATTCCCACTGAGCGTTCCTCAGTGGTCTGTGCGGGGTTCAGAGTGAAGAGGAGAGCAGAACGGAGCGGAAATCGGGGCTCCCCCTCCTCGCCCACCTGCGTCTCGGACAGGCTGAGGGCGGTGGCCAGCTCCACCCGCTCGGGCGTGGACAGGTAGCGCTGGATCTCGAACCTCTTCTCCAAGCCGGAGAGCTGCGAGTCAGAAAAAACCGTGCGAGCTTTGCGGCGGCGGCAGTGCTTCCCCGGCAGCTCTGCGTGCTGGGGGTGCGGGAACAGCGCGGGCACCGGCACTCCTAGGAAGACAGAAGCAGCCCGGTGGGCACGGTCCAGGTAGCCAGGAAGTGACCTCGCCCCACTCCGCTGCCCACCGCCGGCGCCCGACGCCTCCCTGAGCCTTGGCCTCTGGCCTCTGCCCCTCTCCTGCCCGCTCCAAAGATTCCAGGACACTTCTCCCGGGGAGAATCCCAGGACAGGACGGGAAAAGCTGCAAAACCGCGCTTAGAGATCTTTTTTTTTGAGAAGGCCATCTAGACACGCGAATAATAAAGAGCAAATAAAGTGGAAAATTAGAAAATAGATCCAGGGGCCTTTCGAAAACTGTCATCAGTCGGGTGCAGCCCTGTAATCCCAGCACTTGGGAGACTGAAGCAGACAGGATCTCGAGTTCGAGGTCAGCCTGGACTACATAGTGACACTCTGTCTCAAAAACCAATAAATAAATACATAAATAAATGAATAAAACAAATCTCCCTAGAGCGAGGTCTGTGGGGCTTGCTGCGCCCAGTCTTCTGCTGTGTCTCTCAAAGTTTTCTTGCCAACATCAGGGTGGCGAGGCTGTCCACCCTTCTTTCTCTATCCAGACCCTGATGACATCGCTCAGCGCACTGCTGAGTCTACAAGAAGAGATACGATCGTGCTCTCCGCGCTCACTCTAAAAACACCTTTCTTTTCCCCTAGTCGCCCCAGCCCTATCATTCTGCAAAAGAAAACAGCAAAATTTTTATCCAGAGAGACTGGAGCCTGCCTCTCATGTTTCCTTTTCAAGATCTTACTGAGTAGCTGCTGTCTAAGGGGCTCCTCATTCTTTGCCTCTGACTCAGCCCCAGGAAAGCAGAAAGGCTAAAGTGAAGCCTTTTTCCTGGCTGGGTCGAGATAGATAGTTTCCCAACCCTCCCTGGCTCTGCTCAGTGTCTGAGATGAACCCAGCTATCAGAGGCTGTCACGGGCTCCAACATCCACCAATCCCAGAGGGGAGGGGATGAGAGAAAGAAAACAAAAACAACAGCAACAGAAAAAAATAAAAAATAGAAGAAGAAATGGGGCCAAGGTTTAGCTCAGTGGCATGGTGCCTGCTTGGCAAGCACAAGGTTCTGAGTTTGATTCCCGGTACCAAAACAAAAAATAAAAAAAAACAGTAATAGAAGAGTCTTTTGGCCATTGCTACATCTGACCAACATCAGTGCAATGGAGAGGAGACTGTCACTAGCCAGGTGGTAAAGCCAGTGAGAGATTGTGGACCTCAACATAGGCTTTGGGACCCACTCTCCAACCCAGTGGCCCAGTGTCCGGTTTACACTGCTTCATAAATGCTTTTAGCTTTTGTTCTAGAATCCAGAATCTAGATTCCCACATTTCACAAATTGACCCCTGTCTTCCCCCATCTCCTGTCCCTTTCCAGAGTTTTCTTCATTGCTTCACTCAGCAACTGACTAAACAAATTACTGTGTTCTATTCTGATTGAAATAAAAGCACCAAGGAAGAAAGCACAGATGTGACCTTTCCAAGAAAGATAGTTAAAAAAAAATCTGAGTATTTCCTTGCCTCTTAATGTCCCACACTTCGTTAATGCACACTCCTTTAGCACCTGCTTCCAGAGATTTTGGTAACTGAGGCAGAGAAGGGCAGCCCAAGCTAAGATCCTGAGTTAAAATGTGAAACTTTGGGAGCAAAGGGAGCTAAAGAACTGCCTCTCTTTGTTTTGTTTGTTTTTTTACCCTTTCTGCCATTCTTATGGCAGTCCAAACCTTTTTCCTCAGATTATCCCAAATCCTTATTCACATCTATGCCCTTCACAGGATTCCCCAGTGCTCAGCCCTGAAAGAAGAGAGGAGGCCTGGGCAGAGCATTCCCAGCTTTGAACCTGGAAAGTTGAGTCAAGTCGGTTGATGAGGTAGTCAAAGGTCTCTCTGAGTGGGGAGGTGCGAAGAGTCAGAATGAGGACTGATAGGTGAACTGAAATGGCCAGGAAGGTCACTGATAAGACTGACTATTGCTCTTTAAGAATATCGCTAAACCCATCCACCTCCAGCTGCCTCCTGGCCACATACTTCTCTCTTACAAAAAGGGCAGCGTGACCACAGACTTTTTGCCATACTTCAGGGAAGCTCTGTGTGCTCTGGGCCATATCCTGAACCTTCCACTGTCACTTAAGGAGGGATGCCACCACGCCAGGCCAAGATAGATCTGGTGTTTCCTTCGCTCCATCACAGGCTTAATGTCTGCTAGAAGAGCTGCTTTCTCCCTTCCAACGCCTTGAGGGCCCTGCTACTTACCCGATGTGGTGAGAAAATAAGGATGGTGGTGGTCTCCCTTATGCAAAGGGTGATGGGCGTGAGGAGCCAGGAGGGTGGGTGTGGGCATGAGTGGATAGCCATAGTCTAGTAGAGGCACCCGAGAGGCCAGAGAGCTGGCAAAATGGTCGGGGGCCACCTCCCTCAGCGGCTTGGGCTTGTGCAGCAGGATGTCCTCGATGAAGAACGATGTGGGCCTCTGAGAAGACGCCGGGTGTAGAGGGGAGGTGAAGTTGAGATTCATCTTGAGTCGAGCGCCTGCCACTGGGACTCGGGCCGGGAAAGAAGTGTAGGAAGCAGGTAGCGTCTTCAGCAAGCCTGGTCGAGAACCGACAACCACTCCTGGAGGCGCAGATCGCTACCGCTCTCTCGTCTGCCTGGGCTATCCCGGGCGCTGGAAAGGCGAGAAGACGAGCTTCTGGGTAGGTTGGGTCTATGTGTTGGAGAATTGGCAGCTTCGAGAGGGGAGCCGGGAGAGCCAATGGCAAGGCTGCCAGAGGCAGAGGGGAGGGTGCCGCGGGCTTGGGGCGGGGCGGGGATCTGTCCGCGGTGCTGAAAGCGCCTGTCAAGCCTGGGGAGAGCGGAGCCCACTGGGTTGGGGTTCCTAGAAGGCCCGAGACCTGTTTCTGTCCTTCCACTGCAAGAGCTGCTTTTGTTCCCAGTTGTTTTAAAAGCCAACTAATTGGAAAAAGTCTCTGTTGTCCAACAAACTCCTTCTTAGGAGACACTAAACAAGGCCTCGTAGCAACAGGGAGGAAGCACTTATTCAGGCACTTGGGCCTACGTTTTGAAGAGTTTCAATAACTGATAGCAAAAGGAGGTGAGTAGGTGAGTACCAAGAGTGTCCACGACTTTAAGTAGCTAGACTCTGCTTAAATCGATAGGGTGGGGGGATTACTGGATTCTTGAAGTAAATATTAAAAATCGATAAGGATCATAACATTCTTTCCCTGTTACAAGGAGTGGGTGGGAGGAGATTTGTATCTACATCACTCAAGTGATTCGGTTATTTTAAATGGACTCACGGCCACTGTAGTGCTGTCCTCCACGCTCCCTCCCATGTTCATTTCTTATTCCACACTTCGTTCAGATGGTTTACTATTTCTGCTCCATCACTTCTCTCATTCCTAGCTCCCTAAATATTTGTACTAGGTTTTGTCTCCTGTTCCTTTGCCCAGCCTCTTTCCTTTCATTTTGCCCTTCCAATCTTTTGTTTCTTTTTCTTTTTTTCCTGTTTGTCTTTCTCTAATCTGTCACATTTATTTCCTTGAAGCCAATTTGCTAAAATTAAGGTGATCATCTACAACACAGCAGGGGTAATTTTGGTTCACATTTCCGAAAATTGCTCTAATTATTGATGTTAAACTCAGGGAAATTAAAAGAAGCCACTTCTCTTCCATCTCCCCATTTTTAAGCTCTAATTTGTTGAAATCTAGTCGTCATCACAATTCCAATCACTACTGCTAATAGCAAAAGTGTTTTAATAGAGACTGAGTCCTCACAACCCATGCTATTAGATAATTAGAGGAGGTGTTAGAAAGCCAAGTGCTAATCCTTGGGCGAGGAGTAGGATTTCCATCTGATCTAGCAGGTAGAACAAATTAATTACCAGAATCAATTAGGCCTCAAACTACAAACTACAGTGCTCCAGGAAGTGGAAGCATCCTGGTCCATACAGATGAACTGGTAAGCAGTAAATAGATGTGGAAGGAGAAAGCAAGATGGGGAAAATTTTTAAGTAAGATCATGGCAAGTAGGCATCTAAATGAAGCTTTTTCTTGGTGTCCAAAATATGATTTAAAAAGAAAAGTTTATAATGGCAAGAACTGAAGACTGGAGAGGAGGTGGATACAGTCAAGGGAGTCAGGAGACTTGCCAGTAGCTGTTGCCTGGCCCTTAGCCCTGGTCCAGTTCTTTTCTACAAGGCCGAGGGGGAGGAGGAGACTGGTGAGCTTTGTGCCTCTAAATCCAGCAAGTGTAACCCAAGCCATACTGTTTCCCCACACCCTAAAGATTGTCCTTTGAGGACCAGGGCAGGTGTACTACCCGGCTTTGGCTTGTGCCCGGGCACACTCTACATTTGGTTCCCACATATAGAGACCGCAGATTGGCACCCAGCAGGATTTTAGCTTCTTTCTGGGCGGAGACTAACTTCTGCAGAGAAGCAAACAGGAAGAGATTATTGAAAGTCTCATTGGGAACGGGAGCAGTAACAATGTCTCTGGGTGCTAATCTCTCAACCAAAGCCCTACAAACCCCTCTTACACATCTCCCAGAGCCTTGCGGAGTGGGGGTGGGGTCGCGAGAGGAAGACAGTGAGTGCTGGTCTGCCTCCTTGGCCCGTGTCCTCTTTTTCAGTGTACCCTGAGCTCCGCGCTGGCGCCCCCAAACAGCTAACGCTGTCTTCCAAGTCCCTGCTCCCTGGCCGCGAAGTCCATACAGTGGCCGGTCCTCCTGAGAGCCGGAGCGGCCGGCGGAGCGAAAGACTTGAAGGCGTTTTCCTCTTGAATCCAGCTGCCCCACCTTTGCCCAGGCCCCAGTTGGAGCCTAAGAAGTGAAAGAGGGCGGGAGGAAACTGGGTCAGCTGCAGAAAGGAGTAGGACCTGGAGAGCGCAGGCGTGTCCTTCCCTTTGCCTTCCAGCGAGGCCGGGAAGCAGGGAAACAAAGCTGGGGGAAGGAGGGAGAGCAAGGCCGCGGCGGCCACAGCAAGGCAGGTCCCGGGGCCTCGCAGGAGAAACCGGGCTGTGCCAGGGCGTGCGTCAAGGGAGAGTCTTCAGCCGTCGAGAGAGAGAGGAGAGAGAGAGAGAGACAGAGACAGACAGACCGAGAGAGACCTTTGTACCGGGGCTCACAGATAACATAGCTGCGTCGCCGCCGGCTCTTGCCACGGGCCGCTTGCTGCCCAGCTCGCCCAGGGACGGATGTGCAGTGGTCCACTTAGAGCCCTGTCCCAGGCCCTCCGGAAATAACGAGGCGGAGAAAGCCGGAAAGGGTCGGGCACTGGCCAGGGTGCGGAGGGAAAACGCAGGGGTTACCAGAACCAGCCCATACCTTTGCAGCCGAGCCCTGACCTGGCCCATCCTACTCCGCGGTGGGCAGATGAGCCCCGGGTCCAAGCCCCCTCATTGTTAGTCCTCAGTGTGTCTTACGTAGGAGGAAGAGAACTGAAAAGCCAGTGACTCCCATTCAGCAGCACCCCGCTCCCCCGCCCCATTGAAGCCCGCTGGGGTGGGAGGTCCGTGTGTGTGTGTGTGTGTGTGTGTGTGTGGTCAATCTTATTTTTTTAGACCCGGGTAAAGACTGTCATCTGTAGGAGAGATGAGTGGGGAAACATGTCCTCTTGTAGTTAAAAGTAGAGACGTTTCATTCCTGTATTTTTCAAGTCTAGACCAGCGCTGGACGATAAAAATATCGTGCAACCCTTGTAGATACTTTTAAAATTTTCGACAGGTCAAATTTTTAAAAAACAGTAAGTCACATTGTAAAGGTAGGAAGAAACTGGTGAAATACAATGTATTTAATTTAATTCTAGTATTTATATTTAATTCCAATGTATACAAGTATCACTCTCCAATATGTAATCAATATAAATATTATTAGCATTTCTTTTTTTTTCAAACTAAGTCTTCCAAAACCAGTGTGTAATTTACACTTATTGCACATCTCAGCTTACACTAGTCGTATTTCATGTGCACTGCGGACACATTCAGCTTGTGGTTAATGTGCAACACATGTGTAGTTAATTGCTTTAGCCTCTGTTCCTGCTTTTGAATGCAGATAGACACACAGAAAATGAGAAATGATTGCTGAAACCAGCCTTGCTCATTCTCAATGTTTTGCCCTTTGTCCCTCACACATAATTATTCTGAACTTTCATTGAGCATCTACTACGTACCAGGGTCTTACCACACAAACTCTCCCCAAGACCTAGGAGGTTAAATAAATGCACTTATATCACATTTATTTTTGATTCTCATTTGATTAAAATCTGTCACCCCGGGCCAGCAGTAGTCATCTGTAAAGCAAGAAATTACAGCTAGATCCTGCACACTGCCCAGACTAAAAAAATAAATAAAGATCAAATAACTTTCCTCTCCCTCAGCACCTGAAACATCTGATGGCACTTCTGCCTGGGGTTTCAGCCAAAGAATTGTTAATTTAACGAGAAAAAGGACATGCTTTGCAGGGAACTAACAATTAAACAGTCCCTATTTCATGTCAGTCTCAGCTAAAACTATCATCCAAGCCGAGACTTAGTTTCCCAAAATGATAACCCGATTGATGATCAAAGGAAGAGACTGGTTCCATTAGCCAAGTTGCCTATACTATGGCCTTCAAAATAAAGGGAGAAATGTATTTTAGAAGGATCTGAGTAACACACTTTACTCATAACATTTTGTATTATCTTGCTTGTTGTCTGTTTCAACTTCCCTTCTATCTGAGTACTTTATTTTAAGCACTACCAAAGTGGATGACATGTCTACAAAAAGAAACAGGAATTGCTGGCTGCTCCTAGCAAATGCATCTTCAAAAATAAAGCTTTTACACTGTAAATTAGGATATGAATCCACATGAGAACACATCCAAGGATGTGATATTCAAATCACAGCATCTCTAATATAAAAAGGACTAAATTCGCCCAATTTGCTGATTCTGGCAGTGCCAGACTATAGGGCTAAGGACTTTCATTTCTCTCCTGAAGTTCTCTATGCTGTCTTTTGGCTCTCAGTTATGAAAAAAATTCTGCATAATGTGATAGAGAAAAAGGAAGACCTGGAATGGGGGCTTAGAAGTTTGAAATATGAGAGATACTATACCATTTCTTAATTCTGAGAGATATGTGGTAGAACAGTCTTTTATCTGCCTCTTATTAGCATTCTACCATTTTTATCTATCGAATCTTGAAAAAGTAGCCAAATTATTACCAGAAAAAAAGCTCAATAAGCCGCTGAAAAAATAGCCTTTTAAATGTCTTTTCCTCCCACTCCAAGCCATCCTAATTCTATGATTAGATTTGACACAACAAACTTCAAATGCTAATACCAAATTAAGCTAGGCATGGTGGCACATGTCTGTAATCCCGGGCTCTGTGAGGCTGAGGCAGGAAGATTGCAGTTCAAGCCCAACGTAAGCAATTTAGCAAGTTAGAGAGATTCCATCTCAAAATAAAAAATAAAAAGACCTGGAGATGTTGCTCAGTGCCAAGACATTGTGTTCAATCCCTGGTACCCTCAAAAAAGAAAAACAAAAAACAGCATAGTTTTTATAGTTGGTTTTGTTTTCATATGTTTATTTGTATAATATTTATTTTATTTGTATACTTATGCTATATTAATGTGTTTTTTAAATTTAGTTTACTTTCCATTTTAGATATACATAATGATAACATTTATTGTAGGGAATTTGTACCTGTACATAATAATACTTGATTCCTCTTTTTTCCTAATCCCCTCTTTCAACCCCTCTTCCCCTCCCTATGTGTGTTTATTTTTATACATTGTGAGTTTCTGGCATTAGAGATTATAAGGGCCTTTTGAATTCTACTATATGGTATAAGATCTTATAAACATTTTCCAAACCTTTTGTGCATGGAGCCGAATATTTGGTATATTTTTTATAAAATGATGAGTTGTTTGTATTTTGTTTAAAATACTGTTCCTAACACCAAATAGACTTATTCTCTCAAACCCTGTTGCTAATACAATCAAGTTAGCAGAAAAAAATAGTACAGACCTGATCACTCTAAAGGGATATTGAATTTGCCTTACAATGACCAAAATGATAGATAACTGTTAAAGGAAACAGAAGTTAAACCATTTGAAAGACATTCTCAAATAAAGTTAAAATTGGGAAGACCATTGTGTAAATAACAGAGAAACTCAAAAGTCATAAGAAGAGACACTGGTAAAATGAACTGTATTGATTTTTAAATGACAATGTATGGCAAAAATTATAAACAAAACAAAAAGACAAAGAACAAATAGGGAGAAAGTATTTGCTCAATGAGTAGTATGTACCATATATGGGGGATCTCCTTCTGAAGGTGGTGGCCATTATTAATTCCCTATTATCTTGTTTCAAAATCCTGTATCATTCTCATCATTTTGTTTGTTTTATCTTGTTTGATTTTATTGTATCTGATGGCATGGGCAGCTGTTTTGAAGATGACAAGATATATTATGGTAGCCATTTTGGATTTACTATTATCTTGTTTTGAAGTCCTGTATTGCATACATTGTTTTGTTTTTATTGGTTCTAGTCTGTTTCTGTTTTGTTTGATTTTACTATGTCTGATGGTATGGGCAGCTATTTTAAAGACAACAAGAGGCATTGTGGTAGCCATTGTTGATTTCCTATTATCCTGTTGGAAATCCTGTGTCACTAACACTGTCTTGTTTTGATTGGCTTTATTCTGTTTTATTTTGTCTGGTTCCATTCTCTCTGGAAAAAAAAAAGTAGCACTGCTGCTGTTGTTGCTATTGGTGGTGATGGTGGTGATAATGGTGATGATGATGGCCTGTCCAGCCAATAAAAATGACCCCAAATGATCAATGCTAAAACACTAGGACAATTATAGACATGAGAAATTAATGAATT
Organism: Dasyprocta punctata; assembly: GCA_004363535.1. Taxonomy (NCBI): domain Eukaryota; kingdom Metazoa; phylum Chordata; class Mammalia; order Rodentia; family Dasyproctidae; genus Dasyprocta; species Dasyprocta punctata. The sequence goes on from RJWM01002386.1 coordinate 12,516, forward strand.
GAATACATGCCATGTTGTTATTAAAAGAAAGTTTGTCTAAATCTAGAAGCAGTTTATGGCAAGAAAGAAAAAATTATTTTAAAACAAGAAAGCATTGAGAAGAAGAAATGAGTGGGGTGAGTGCATGCCAGTAGTTCCAGCACTTGGGAGGCTGAGGCAGGAGGATTGCCAAGAGTTCGAGATCAGTCTGGGCTACAAAGTAAATTCAAGGCTGGCCTTAACTGCATAGTGAGACCCTGTCTCAAAAAAGCAAAAAGAGAAATTACATTAGAAAATAAGATCAATAGGGGAAAGGAGAGAAGGAAGAAAGAAAAAAATTATATGTATATATATATATATATATACACACACATATATATATATATGTATGTACATATATACAAGATAGATAGCTATGCTACTAATCTCTGTTGGTTCATCCAAAAGAACTGTTTGTGCTTTCATTGTATGAACGTTTAATCAGGGTTTTTTGTGCTTAAAACTTGTAACCTGAACAACTACTTCTATGATAACAATATGCAATATATTAATTAGTGTTAATTTCCTACTTTTTTTTGAAATTCTGCATCATTTCTTTTTTTTCTGTTTTGCTTATTTAAAATTAAAAAAAAGATTAGAAAAAAATAAGATCAATGCCAAGTCTGTTATCTTTTGGAGTAAGGAAGGTGAAAAGCTAACGCAATGAATGTAAAATGAAAAATCTTGCCCTTTCTCTTTTTTCCAGTCACTCAATTCTCCCTTTGAAAGCAGTCAGTTATCACTTTTTTGGTATTCTTACAGAGATATTTCAAGTGTATATATGCACATCATTTGTTTGTTTCCAGGGCTGGAAACTGAACCCAGAACCTTACGCACTTGTGTGGATGGGCAAATGCTCTACCTCGGAGCTACAGCCCCAGCCCTCCTTCTTCCTTCTACATACAAGGTAACACACTGCATATTCTTTTGTACTTTGTGGTTTGGGTTTGGTGCTTTCTCTTTAACTTAACTATTTTTAAAAAGTGGATACACCCTGATTTATTTAAGATGATAATATATTTAAGATGTTGCTACTCTTTTGCTACTATGAACAATGCTGTGATAAACAACCATCGTTGTTTTGCCCATGAGTGAGTATATCTATAGGAATTTCTAAAAAATTAATTGTTCAGTCAAATTTATACATTTTTAAGTATGCATGTATGTAAATATGTATGTATGAATGTATGCATTTGTGGTGCTTCAGGTTAAGCCCAGAGCCTCACGCACGCCAAACAAGTGCTTTATCACTGAGCTACATCCTCAGGAAAAAATTAGGAGTTTTGACAGGCTTTGCCATAAAAAGAGTATAAATTCATGCTTCCATCTGTGTCATTGTGGTGCGCTCTAAGTGACCCTCATGCGAAGTGATCAATGGACAATACACACTTGTTATTCAGTCAGTCACTCAACCATTGTGAGCCTTCATTAGAATATTTTAGAGCTCTATCTGCAAAGTGGGGGTAATGTTGCTTACCTCAGAGACCTTTAGTAAGAACTATTTGGTGGTGAAAATAGAGAAAAGAGCTTTGAAACCTGCCCAGCAAGATGAAAATTTTGATTATTATTAAGGGTAATAGCTTCTAACTCTTGCTCTTCTAGCACTTACTGTTCTGATAGACACTGCATTAACTTCTTCAATAGGACCTCACTAATCCATGCTGCGAAGTAAACATAATTGACTTAGTTTAACATTCAAGAAGCTGAATCTCAGAGAAGGGCCATACACAGCCACATAGCTGGTAAGTGGCAGAAAAAGTATTAGAAACTCAGCCTCACGCAAGTCTAAGACAGGGATCTTTCCACTGGACCACATTTTAAAAATTTGTTTGTTTGTTTTTTTGTTTCGATTGTGTTGAGAAAAGGTCTCCTTATACAACTGGAGCTGGATTTGGACCTTTCTGTGTAGGTCAGGCTGACCTCAAACTACCTGCCTCAGCCTCCCAAGTGCCAGGATGACAGGTGTGTGCCACTATGCTCTGCAACTTATTTAAATTTTAAATTAATAAACCACTAGTTATGGCTTTAATTTTTTTGCATTTTTATTTAAATCACCTATCAAACATAATGAGCAATAGCTTTATGCAAGATATGGAATTCGAGGTGTTCTTTCAAGGATTGGGAAGATCTGGACAAGTGGAAAGGAGTCGATAAAATCACTCCAACTAAGGCAAATGTCACACAGGTGCTCAGAGGTGAGATCGCACACAGTCTTAGCAGCATGCAGAGCGTGTGATAAAGACAGCGGAGACATGGAGATGTGCTCAGAAGTGTGGTCATGAGTTTACCAATGAACAAGATAGTCAGGAAACTTTTTAATTTTGAGAACAATGGGATGGGGTCAGAAGATCAATGGAGGTTTTTGTTTTGTTTTTTTAGCAGAGCTGTAACCATGAATGGTAATGTTTTAGGAAATTTTATCTCACTTCTCTGTGCATTAAAAATTAGAGGAAATGTACTGATTGCAGTAAGTAACTGAAGCATTGATGTTTTCAGACAGAAGTCCACTCAGTCAATAAACAACCACTTATTTGTGCAACGAATATTTCTAATCCCTTTCTACGGCTGTTAGACATAGCAGTAGTAGCTTAGAAGACAAACGTAAATGTACCACAGCCTCTGCTTTTGAAATTTTTAAACTTTATGGTAACGGCATGATCTGAATTACTGAGTTTCTCTGACTCTTCTTTCTACCTTTCTTCTTTCCTTTCTCATTTTCTTTCTTCCTTCCTTTCTTCCTTTCTTGTCTTCTTTCTTTCATCACTCCTTCCAATCCTTTCTTCACTAGCCACAGGGACAAATCTGATTAGGTTAGCTCATGCTTAAAATCCTTTGCTGATATATATTATATGTATAATATATATGTGTGTGTGTAATAGTAACAATAATAATAATAATAACACCAACAATAATAAAACAACCCTTTGGTAGTTTCCCAGTACTGTAAAGCTCTTTAACACGACATATTCTCTCATCTTTATGCCTTCTGCCAGGAACAATGATTGCTTTACCATCTCTCACTGCACATTGGCTTACTCATACACAGTTCTCAGTCTAAATGTCACTTTCAAAAAAAGAAAAAACACTTCCTCCCAGAAAACTTGATGCCACCAGGTAGCTAGGTGCCCTTCCTCTGATGCCATATTCTATTCACAGTATTGTAATTACTTCTTTAATTGTCTCCTTCTCTAGACTTCTAACTCTATGAAAGCAGGACCAGTTATACTCCAAGCAACTAGAGCAACAATGGGTACATGGTAAGTACTCAATGGGTATAGACTAACTGATTGATTTAATAAAGAAATATATAAGCACACAAGTGAAACAGATGGCCTAGGAGATATTATTTTGCTTGGGAAAGACACTAATATTTTCTATCACTTTTAAAATGGCATGTGGGCTAGTCAATCCCTGGTCACCATTCAAATACAATGTGAAATAGGACAGAGATCCTAATACTAGTGAGTGATGAAGTTTAACGATAGAGATGGGATGGCTAGCTTTCAAAGTAAAAAAGCTGTTGGGAGGGTGGTTGTTACTACAGCTTTTAGCTTTATTAAATGCCACAAGCCTATAGTAAATACATGGGAAATACTCAGATCCCAGTGAGTTTAAGATCTGCAGTTTCCAACTATGATGGTTTATATGGCTTTTTGCATTTTTTTTTTTTTAAGAATCCTAGAATGGCAAAAGTGGTAGAACTCAGCCGGGCGTGGTGGCGCACGCCTTTAATCCTAGCACTCGGGAGGCTGAGGTAGGCGGAGCGTTGTGGGTTCAAGGCCAGCTTGGGCTACAACGCGAGCACAAGGCCGGCCTGAGCTACATAGTGCGACCCTGCCTCAAAAAACCCCGGGCCGGGAGTTTGGCTCAGTGCCTTAAGCGCCTGCCCTGGCAGGCGCGAGGTTGTGAGTTCAATCTCCGGTGCCGGAAAAAAAAAAGTGGTAGAACTTTAGAGATTTTTTCCCTTTGAATTCTTTGTTGTACAAATAAGTTCCAAAAAAGCAAGTTATTTATCCAAAGTCAATTGGTAACAATGCTGAGCTTAGAAAACATGAATTTCTCCACATTCAGTGAAATGTTAGCATTCCAGAAGTTTTGGACCCTTTCAAAAATATGTGAGTCACAGCATTTCTCTTTGTGCTAATTGTAAAAATTCAATTACTCAAAATATTATATATTCATTTATTCATTCATACACCCTTCAACCACTGTTTACTGACCATTACCACCTGTCTCGCACAGCTTGTTATTATGGAAACTGGTAATCTCTCTAATGTGGGATCCCTGGCCCTTGTTTGATTTGGGCTATGAAATGGGGGAAACTGGATTTTTTTTCCCTTGTGCTAAAGAATCACTTTAGATTCCTTGCTGTTTCTAAAAGAGAAAGTGCAAATTTATTTGGAGGAATCAGGCTGCCACCACCTCAATGAAGTGATCAATCTCAGCATGCCTAATGACAGGACAACCAGACAGTATGTGCACCTACTATGATGGCCACCAAAATACTTTTAAAGTATTTGGACCAGAATGATTAACCTGAATCCAAGTAGGTGCAGGTCCAAGTTAAAGTGACAGCACATATGAAGGATAGAAGAACAAATAAACCATGCAGCATGAAAGCAGTCAGACAAACCAACATAGGAGGTCTGGGGTTCCATGGGGCAATTCCCTATGTCCTTCAACAAGGCAACCTAATAAGGGAACTAAAAACAAAGTGAGTTACTTGTTGTACTAGACTAGAAATGCAAGAAACAAATCAAATGCCATATGTGGTCCTTAATGCTTTTGAGAAATGGAAAAATTTGACCCAGGTGTGGTGATGTATGCCTGTATTTCCAGCATTTTGGAGGCGGAGGAAGGAGGATTACGAAGTTCAAGGCCAGCCTGGGCAAAATAATGAGTTCAAGGCCAATTTGATTTACATGGTGGGACCTGTCTCAAACAACAACAACAAAATAAATCAATAAATAAGATAAATGGGAAAATCTGAATATGAATTAGGTACTCAGTGGTATTAAGGAATTTTCAATAATTTTGTCTGAAATGATAATGACATTGTGATTTACAAGGAAAATATCCTTTAAAAAAGCGTATTCTTTGTGCCTTGAAAATATACTTCTCAGTGAACTAAATAAGTCACACATACGTAACCACCGCATTGTTGCATTTGTGTGACAAACTGAAAGAAAATCTATCTATGTATATAAAAAATTAGTTAAGATAGTTAAAGAAAAAGAATTTTGCGTGAAAAGTAGTTTTCTCAGGGTCATTTTCAGATTTCATTTTTAATGCAAAATGTTTTTTTGAAAATAATAGAGCAGTCATAACAAAAAAAGATAGTCATATAGCTGGTTTCTCTTGATTCATTGTGGGGAAAATTTTGTGCTAATAATTTTCTAGATGATGTTCCATGTCTATGTCATACTTTAAACAACTGCTGTGTGTATAACAATGCGAAATGTGCTGATTATTGTTACTCTCCTATTGGCCTGTTGTGAAATTCTGTTTTACTTTCATTTCTTATTTTTCTTCTGTTTAAAATAATAAATTTTTTTTAAAAAGCATACTCTTAAAGTAATTAGGGTGAAACATCACCATATCTGACTTTAAGTAAATCTCAAGAAGCCAGGGAGTTAACAGAGGGTGAATTAATAACTGTTGCTGATAACCCCATATTATAGTCTTGATTTTTCTTTTTGTTGGAGACTTCCACTATTAAAAGAAAACATGAGTGTGTCATTTGACCATATAAAGTTGAATGATGGTAGAAGCTAGTTTAGTTCTCAGTGTCCCAAAAGCTACACATACCCCAAATTTTCAGTCACCTTGAGATAAAGATTTCTTGGCCTGAAGTGGGCAAGGAGGAATGCATCTTGAAGGAGGTAAGACATGGATGCATGAAATGAAATGTATGTTGGCAGAGTCAGGCTGGAAACCACAGCAGAGCCAACACAGTCAGCAGTTTAAAAACATACTCTCCTCGGGTGTTAGAGGGGTGCTGGCAAATCTAACCCTTGGAGATGCCTGGCTTTATTGCCTAATGTGATATTAAAAGTCCGCTCACTATTGGTGAGCCCAGCAAGAACCCAGAGCCTGACCTCATGCTGTGCAGGGCTATAAGCTCCCAGACGAATAATCAAAGCTAATTACAGGCACAAAGGGATGCTCATTTGCAAAGAAATGACCCTCAGCTACTTGTTGCACCAGTCAGAGGTCAACTCAGTCCAACCCAATTAGTACTTTCCCAAGAGATTCCTGTGACCCTCCCTGCCTCACTTCCATCCCAACAGCAGGCTCTGGAGCCAGCCCAGCAAATCACCTAGAAGCCTTTGAAAGCTGGAGGGCCTTGTTTCTTCTCAAGCTCAGTGTTGATCGTTCCCATCTAACCTTTAAGTACAAATTCAGCGAGTCCACATCAAACAAAACAACAGCCGAATGGATGATGTGGCCATTTATCTGCTCTGACTAATGCAGCTCCTGATTTCCCTTCCAAATTAAATGTATTTCGCTTAGTACATTTTCAACAGACGTTGCTCATCTGCTCGATTAATGAGGTTGCTGTGAAAGCGTACTTTGGTAGCAATTTGAAACAAAAGCGCCTTAACGTGACTGCAGCTTTGCTTCCCCAGCTCTCGCTCGGCCCCTCTTCCTGCCTGAGCCTCCCCAGGGCAAAAGCATCACCGTGGTGAGAATGGGGAAGCTGGAGCGGCTGTGGGTTCTCTTCTGTGTCAGTACACTACATTAGGAATAAAACCTTCCACTTAAACACTTAAATGAAAACATCGAGAAACTCATTTACTATTGCAATCACATGATTTAAGCCGGAGCTACCTTAATTTCCTTCCCATTTTGCTTCATATTCAATGTGGGCGCACACTAGATTGGTCTATGAAAAGGCTGTCTTCGAATCACAACACTTAAGACCTCTTTCATTTTCTTTTTGATTAAATAATTGAAATTCCTGTCAGGGCCTGCACTTTACTGCTGCGCAGATTTGGTGTGTGAGGGTAAAGACCCCTCCCCTTTTTTGCTGCCTGGATCTTAAAAGCCAGCAGGCTTTACTTCCTTTAGGGGCTGGTAAAATGGACCTGTGCTATTCACCCATTTCACAGAAATTTCCTGTGCCCATTAAGTGATTGTTTGAGACAAATTATGGAAAGCATGTCCTCTCATTTAGCCACCCTCATTCATCTGGAGGCTTCTGCCTGCTGGAAGGAATCCAGCTACTCCAATGCCAGCATCTTCCATTAGGAAGACAGAACTGAAAAAACCCACATGCACAGATACATAAAACATATCCTGACCAAAGCGGACTAATCAGTCGCAGGAAACTTCAGCTGCTTCATCAACTACACAGCAAGAGGCTATTTATATTGTTGCTAGGCCGTGGTCAGGAAAACTCAGGTGAATCTCATGGCCCAGTGTGACCATGGGCTCTGGGCTCCCTGTAGTGGAAGAAAGTGGATGCCGGGGGGAAAGAGCCAGAGACCCTGACTCTGAAGAGAAGCTAAGCTTTGCCGTCTCCAGCCCTCTCATCATTGTGATCAAATGGGCAGCTGCAGTATTAACGTGGCCCTGCCCTTCGATGCTGGCCTCTCACACAACGACAAGCTCAAGAATGAGTGTCTGTGCTTAAATACAAGTTACACATCCTCTTTGATGAGGCTGATCATCAGACACACTGGAATACACACCTCAGCTCTACCCAACTGCATGCCCTTGGGCGCAGTACATGTGACTTCTTGGCGTCTCGGTCTTGTCTGCAAAACGGGGACACGAATAAACAATCCTTCCCTCCTCACATGACGGTTGAGCGTTTTAAATAAGACAATGCACAGAAAATGATCCATGTAGTGCCTGGCATAGGACAAGTACTTAATAAAAATTAGGCAACACTATGTATGCTCATACATCTTTATGTATGTGGATCTACACAAGGACACTGTTATCATTCCCTTAAATGGTCAACTTGCAGAGGATGGACTTGTCCACATTCTCCCTATTTAAAAATCTCTGGGAGCAGGGGGAAAGCCAGGTGCCCTAGGCATGTGTGTAGTAGAAAAGTATTTACAGTGTATCTAGCCCAACTTCCACTCTTCTCAACACCCAAGCCAATTGAATGTCTTTCTCATACAAAGCCTCTATTTATTTCCTTGTGACTTCTACTGTTCATCCCATCCTGAATTCTGGAATCATCTAGAAAAGTGCCACACTTGTAGAAATCATTGCTGCAGACCAGCCTTGCTGATACGAAAACAAAACCAACCTACTGTCTCCTGTATTCTTTATTCTTAAAATGAGTATTTGAGAACCTTCCACTGTTACTCATAAGTCACTGTTTTTAGCCCACTCAGCATTATGGATCTCTGAATTTTAAAAAAGTACTTGCCTTGAATTAAGCCTCATATTCCAAGTGCGGTCTGAACAATGCTGGATTGTATTAGTTTGTTGATTAGCTAATAAACCCAACATTTATTGACAGCAGAACTTCCATGTGAAATACTACCTCTTGATCGTGTGTGTTGAAAATAATCCACGGCAGGGCTGGGAGTTTGGCTCAGTGACTTAAGCGCCTGTCTGACAGGCGCGAGATTGTGAGTTCAATCCCCAGTGCTGCAAAAAAAAAAAAAAAAAAAAAAAAAAAAAAAAAAAAAAAAAAAAAAAAAAAAAAAAAAAAAAAAAATCCATGGCAAAGCATGAATTCCAAGAGAGTTGCTCCTTCATTTTATTTTCAGTTGTTATGGGAACATCAATTTATTTATAAACTACACCTAAAGAATAAAAGGAGATAGCTCTCCCTCAGAAACTTACCTCCTATTTCTTAGGGTCAAATGGAAAGATCTTGATATTAACCACTGCTCTGTGCTGTCACCTGGTCACCCTCTTTTTGGCAGGAGCAGTAATCACTGGGAATTAACCGCATAGTTAGCAAGAATATTCAATGAGTTGTCAAGTCAAACTTGTGCGTGGCCAAATTTAGCTGTAGGAGGCACATTGGTAGGAGTAGGAGATCCCTTGATGGCAGCCATCAGGAATGATGTAGACACAGCTCTGCTTGGGGACCAGATGACAGACTTGATATCTTTTAAAGATCCCAGACAGTTCACATTCTGTTTCTCTAAAGCAAAACTGCTGTGCATGGTAGTGTATACATATAATCCCAGTACTCAGGTTGCTGAGGCAGGAAGATTACTGTGAATTTGAGGGCAGCCTGGACTATCTAGCGAGGCCCTGTATTAAGAAATCAAAAATCAAAAATGTGATATGGAAATACGAGCTTACTGGTTGAACCAAAGAGCCAGGAGTTGCACTCATGAAAATCTGGCTAGGACTATCCCACGGTGACAATAAATACTGTGCTTTATTCACCTAAACCAGGAACCGCAGGTCTTTAGGACACTTCAGATGGCACCTAAACGGTGTTCTGGTTTCCTTCCATCTGTAAGAATTCCAGTACTTTATCCCTTGAGCAGACAAATGAGCCCAGACTAGAGTCCCCAGATGCCATTCTCTGAACCAGTGCTGGCATATAACAAGATTTTCATGAATGAAATAAGAATAAGCAGGGCAATGTAATGAATCTTTCAGAATGCAATTGTTTGTATTTTATTCTGAGATTATGTCACTGGAGTGTGAACTCCAAGAGAACAAAGACTTTGATGATTCTGTTCTATCACAAACATCTAAAATATACATGATAGGCACTGGATAAATGTTTGTTGAATAAATAAAGAAATGAATTTTATCTGTTCTATTTTTCTAATATTAGGCTATTCTTTATTCAGTGAAATAAGTAACTCAGTAAGTAGCTGAGTTTACATGCACACACATACACGCACACACTTCTTTTTCCAGGATGAGGGTGTAACTCTGCGGTAGAGTGCCTAACTGGTATGCATGGAGTCCTAGGTTCAATCCAAGCATTGGCAAAAAAGTTCTTTGTCTTTCTTCAACAAGTCAATGTGTATAATCGTTTTTTTTTTTTTTAAGTTTTATTGATCTGTAATGTCTACGTTTGGAAATCTTTGGACCAGATGATCTACTAAAGACCATCCAGTCCTATTATTCCTCAGGCATGGAGCAAGCAATGTTCAATGACTTTTGGTCAAATCCCAGCAGTTTACCCTCTGAGGTCTTAGAGGACCAGAGAGTTCTGGGTTAAGATATTGGGAAATGCATATTATCTATATAAGCTGGGAAAGTCACTAAAGCAGATTTCCTCTACAAAATGGGAAAAACTTAAAATAAGAGAACTGTACAGCATGGTTCTGCCGATGGGAGGTTTAGACAGCAGGATTGTCACGAGTTTGAGGCTAACCTTGGCTACATAGGCAGTTCAACACCAGCCTGAACTACAAAGAAGCCCCTGTCTAAAAACGAAGGAAGGAAGGAAGGAAGGAAGGAAGGAAGGAAGGAAGGAAGGAAGGAAGGAAAGAAGGAAGGAAAGAAGGAAGAAAGAAAGAAAGAAAGAAAGAAAGAAAGAAAGAGAGAAAGAGAGAAAGAAAGAAAGAAAGAAAGAAAGAAAGAAAGAAAGAAAGAAAGAAAGAAAGAAAAGGAAGGAAGAAAGGTCTGAAACATAATTGAAATGTTGATATACAATGTAGTTTTCTCTTTTTTCCTTTTTGTTTTGTGAATTTTATGTATCTATTTTTTGTTGTTAATTGACAAGCTTGTCTCTTTTGTGTTTTTCTAGTACTTTAAATGGAGGAACTGGACATTGCTCCAGTGATCTGGCTGCCTAAAGATCTTTTCAACCTTCCCTACTGAAACGGTTCCCTGGAAACTTGGACCTGGATCCAAGAATCATTTTAAAGATAGAAACAGAAAAATTTGCCTCTAAATTGCTATTCAAGGGGAAATAAACAAGTTATAATACAAAAAATTGGAAAAAGTCTTTTATTTCAAGGTAAATATAATTTGTTTACTTATTTATTTTTGGGACAGGATCTCACTATGTAGTTCAGGCTGGTCTTAAACTCACTATGTAACACAGGCTGGCCTCAAACTCACGGCAATCTTCCTGCCTCAGTCTCCCAAGTGCTGAGTAACAGGCATGTGCTACCATGCCTGGCCATAGTTAATTTAAAAGTTTGTTTTTTATTATAGTCTTTCCCATTAAATATTTTTATTCTTTTATTAAGTGATGATTGGAAACAGTGGTTGTTTCTTTTCGAAGTCTGGAATTAGCAAACTTTAAAGTTTCCAAAATAAAAACATGAAAAATCTATATTAAACTTAAGCCAGCCTGGTCTTGCACATTTGCTGGGGTTTCTGATGAATACTGCATTCGCAGCCTCTGACAGTTGACACAGGAAAAGGATCTTGACTTCTCCCGCTATGGCGTCTCACCCGGGAAAGAGCACAGACTGCTTCAGCCACACACAGGATTGCCAGCAGCTGGAAGGAAAGCGCTCACACAGCCAGTTCTGTAAGCTCAGGGAAATTGAAGCTGTACTTTTCTTTCTTTCTTTTTGACAGGTTCTCACGTTGTCATTCGGGATGGTCTTGAACTCACTATGTAGCCCAAGCTGGTCTCGAACTTGCAGCAATCTTCCTGCCTCAGCCTCCTGAGTGCTGGGACTGCAGGCATGCACCACCACACCTGGCTTCCCAGAGTTTCTAATCCTCAATACAACCGACATTTTGGGGTGACGCCTTCTTTGCAGTAAGAGCGGACTTCTGCATCGTAGGATGTTTAGCAGCGTCTTTGGCTTCTACTCCCTAATGTCAATACTCTGCACACACACACACACACACACACACACACACACACACACACTCAATTGCAGGTGCCCCCTAGAAGAATGCTGAAGGTGCCCAGTTGAGAGCTACTCATTCCAATAAGCATCTTGCAAACAATACTTGTAGTAGATTCTGATTATTTCTTAAACAGAGCCAGGGAACCAAATCCTGCATAAGCTGCCTAAAACATGACCAGGCAAAATTCTAGGCCAAGGGCACTGAAGGGCTCTGAAGGCTTTAGACTGTGGAGCCGACTGAAAGCACATTTGCTGGTCATTCATGAGAGAAAGTGTGACAGTGTTTCTCACCAATCCATGTATTTTGAACAGTTCATTTCACCTGTTTAAAAAAAAATTATTTCTAACACTGATTGTGCACATGAACCAAACCCTGATGTTACTAGGAAATAAAGATCACTGAAGAGTGTATAGTAACCACTTCAAGGGTATAGACTTTTGATTAGAGACATTCAAAGATTAAATAACTGACCCTGAAGTGTGAAATATATAACACACTTTTCATACAGAAGTAATCTTAAATAAAGACATTAGAACAGCTCAATAGAACGGCTATGTACGTATCCCAATTTTTCTTATTATTTTAGAGATGTTACTGATCCATGAAATTCAAAAGACTGAAAACCACTGCCCCACATCACTCTGCTTTTTTGTGACAGGGTTCTCAGGAGGGAGCATGTTCCTCCAAGGGAAACCTTGCACTCAGACTGCTCCTTCCTGTGATTTGTAGCCCAATTTTAATGAAACCAATATCCCCAGCCACTTTTCCCAACTGACAGGGAGGCTGGTTTAGAACAGAGTCAACCCAGAGTCCATCTTGGGGGTGAATTGCATGATTGCCAAGCAGAGTTTGTCTCTCAGTGAGTTTGTGTGTATAAGAATGCACAAGTTGCAATTAATTCCCAGCGAAGTCACTCTCAAGTTAATTACAAATGCAAAGTGTGAGTCTAAATGTTATGAGATTATAAAATGGCTTAATAATGGGAACAATGAGATTGAAGCATATGCATTCTGGCCATGTAAATATTTCATAACAGTGCCAATCTGATTTCATTTGCCTAATCATGCCATTGATATGCAGCCACCAGCTTGCAAATAGAAAGGCTGAATTGCAGCAGATCACCCTTCTAATGTCATAATTATTAATATTGGAGGGAAATAGAGCTGCTACACTCCAATAGAAGTTGTTGGGCTCTTCGAATTGAGAGAGGAATGGCACCGCTGGGGGAAGAGGAGGAAGGTAAGGGACTGGCCCCAACACCCCCACTGTTTGTGGGCCCAAAGTATTTAGGTAATTAGACAGCTCAACAAATTAAAGTAATGAGAATGCAGATAGGAGAGAAGAGTTGCGAGGCACCAATTCCCCAGCTTTCAATCAAAACCATAATGACATACACAGAGAACTTGAGAAAAAGAAAGCAAAGGGATGTTTTGCAACAGTGAGAGCTAGAACCTTCTATGCATGAGAGTTCAGATGGTGGCTGGATGGGGCTGTGGGGGTGAGCAGGGCAGCAGCTTCTCTCCTTGGTTTCCTCTGTTTGGCAGCATCGTCTATATCCTGTGTGCTCCCAACCTTTTATCTGCATGGAATCTGACTTTTTTCCCTTTCCAACTGCATCGCCTTGGAACATACCTTCTGCCGTTGACTCAGCTCCCCGTGTAATGTCCCATCAGGATACTCTCTGCACCCTCCATGGCTTTTTGGTGCCATCAGCACGGCGGCTTGACTGATTCCACTGACAGTAACAGGAACGCTTGTAGGTAGTGCAGAGAGGAGAAGCTGCCGGGGGTGAAAATGATGTAGTCTGGAGTCCTGGCCCGTACCTAGCTGTGCGATCTGGGGCGAGTGGCCCAACCCTTTTGGGTTTCAGTTTTCTCATTTGTTACACGGTGATCATAATACCTATCTCAGTTCTTTGTAGAGCATTATTCAAGACAAAGAATGTGTTGTCACTATTTATTTTTTCATCATTTCAAAAAGAATTTGGAACAGCCAGAATGCTTCATAAAATGTCCAGCGCAATGCAAATGCTGAAGATGCCGTTTTCAGCCTTTACTTTCTCTGCTTTGATTTGTTTTTATTTTATTTTTATTTAAGAGTAAAAAGACACAGAAAAGAATAAAAAGCAAAACAGACAAGCAACAACAACAAATCCAACACAATAACATTAGAGGTTTACAAAACAAGGTGATAGGAATTTCACAATAGTCGTAATATTGCATATCATACCTCCAAAAGGGTTGTTTAGATTAACAGATACAGACATGTAAAATTAATCTAATCACATGAGTATCCTCTGCTTTGTTTTTACTCCAGGCAATCTCTCTCTAGTCAAAGGAGTTATTTACCTGGAGACAAACACTCTAGTGTTCTTTTAAAGGATAATCTTTATCTCCAGAACCTCTTGAATGTAAGATTCATAGCTATTGGCATAAGATTATATTAAATTTAAGCAGTCCATTCTATATGCTTTAAAAGAAACTGAGAAAATTATTTAACTTCTTTAAGCCTCAGTCTCCTCATCTATGAATTAGTGTGAAGATTGAGATAGCATACAAGACATTTAGTAATGTACCCAATTCAAGAAATTTCTATATATTATTACTGTTATTCTTTTACTTGTAAGTTATGTTATTATTATATTATATGATAAATAACAT